>JALMQS010000152.1:111324-186624 GCA_024734495.1 Forficula auricularia | reverse complement strand
TCCCCACTCACTTGGTTTTCCCTCAGTAGACAGCTCAAAACTTGCCAAAAAATATGACTCAAAAAATTTTCTCAAAAAGGGCTCAAAATTGCTCAACAAATGGCTCAAAATTTCACTCAAAATGTCTCAAAGTTTTCCTTAAAAACGACTCAAAGATTCCTCCCAAAGATGGCTCAAAATCTTCCTTGGAAAAGGTCTCGGGATTTTCCTCCAAAATAATTCAAAATGCTTCCCTCAGAAACTGTCTCAAACTTTCACTCCAAATGTCTCAAAGTTTTTCTCAAAAATGACTCAAAAATTTTTCCACGAAAACGACTCAGAAAATTCCCCCCAAAAATGGCTCAAAATATTCCTTGGAAAAGGTCTCGGGATTTTCCTCAAACATAACTCAAAATTCTTCCCTCAAAAACTGTCTCAAAATTCTTCCCTCAAAAACCGTCTCTCACAATTTTCTTCGAAAAATGACTCAAAATTTTCTCAAAAAATGGCTCAGAATTTTTCTTGAAAAAGGCCTCGGGATTTTCTTCAAAAAAATAGTTCAAAATTTACACCTTGACTTCACAAAATTAAAAAAATTTTCTCTTCGGCGGTCGGCCCGGCGGTCGACCCCGATCTCGAGTTCCCCGTCCCAATCCTGGGCGGTGGTGGTTCCTCATCCCTTAGGCTCCCCAGAACGACTGCCGCTACGGTTATCCAACCCGGAACATTATTTTTCATGAAATTAAAATAAAATATACGCCTTACAGTTTGTCAAAAATAAAACTGTTGAAGAAAAAGAAAAAGCAGATATTGACCAAATTACGAATAATATAATGAAAATCAAGCAAAGAGACACAATTAATAAACTTGGAACTTCAGGAGAAGGGGTTCCGTATTATAAAACGTCAAGCTGAAATTTTTGGACAGTACTGAAGTTTTGATGGGAAGTAACTCCCTACTGGGATCCGCTCCCCTTTGTGATATTACTTCTTACCCGACATTACTGTTTTCTTCCCCTTCTATCTCACCACGGTTTGCTTCTCTGCTAGTTCAGCCCTTCGACCCTTTATCCTGCCTTGTGATTGTCCCCTCTAGTTATCCCTTTCCTTCCACGACCCCGTGCTAGTCCTGGCGGGCCCCTTACACACAGTAGGACCCCCTGACTTATCGGTTCTGGTCATGGCGGGCCCCGTACACACAGTAGGGCCCGATTTTCCCTCTTCCGTCCATTGGAACCTCCCCTCCGAATGATCACCGGGGCGCCGCTAACGGCCAGTTCCCCGTATCACCACCCTAGGTAGGCCAAGACACTCCCCTCTCGGTTCTCTTCTTACTTTCACCCTAAGGACCTAGCACAGGCCTTCCCCTGCTCGAGGGTCACCGGGGCGCCGCTCACGGCTAGTTCCCCGTGTCACCACCCCCGGCAGGGCGAATTCGGGAAGAAACCCCTCTCAAGATGGTCACCGGGGCGCCGCTAACGGCCAGTTCCCCGTGTAACCACCTCCGGTAGGGCGAGACACTCCATTTTCGGTCTCCTTCTCATTCTTACACCGGGTGCCTGGCATAGTCCTTCCCCTTTACTGACCCTCCCCTTTTCTTTCTCGGGGTTCACTATCCCCTTCCACCACCCCTTCCTTCTAATCCCTTGTCACACATTTCTTTGTTATTGGTGGAAGCCTCAGGTTTTCCCTTTCTCACCCACACTCTCCTCATTAGACGTCCCTGACCGCCCCCAAAGCAGTCTCTAAAAATTTTGTATTATTTCTTCCGTGGTGAACCTCGCGACCAACGCCTCTAGAGCAGCGATCCTTTCGTCGGCCATCTCAGCACTTAGTTCAAAATACCTGACCCCAAAAATTCACTCACAATCCCCTTTCGCTCCAAAGTTTTGTCAAAACTACCCCCGGTCCAAAATCTATTCAAAAATTCTTTAAAAATTCCTCACCTATTAACCCCATAAATTATACAAGTTTATTCACCATGCTGGCTCAAGACGCAAAACAAAAATAAAATGATGTTCCGGGTTTTCCCAAAATTTGCAATATTCAAATCTATATAGATACACCTCGTACGCTTCAACAATTACTCCAGGATTAATAAAACACGTTTATGAGCTTCCGATACTAATATTTTGAAAAATTTTATATAATAGAAATTTTTGTCCAAAACTCCTCTCAACACCTTCAACTTCTATTTAGACCTCAATCGCAAAAGTAATTAGAAAATAAAATGTTTGCTCACAAATATGTAATCCAAACCTTGAATTTTAAAATTCAGACAAATTTCGTACATTTTCTGAAATAAAATTCTACCCCCAGATTATCCCGAAATTTTCAAAATTTTCTCTTTTAAAAAAAATTTCTCTCTCCAAAATTAAACTTATTTACCTCCAAATAAATTCCCCTCTGAACTTCTGAAATGAAATCGTCAATCCCACTTCTGTGCTTACCTCAGTGTCCCCACCTTGGGTATTCCTGTATCATCCGTTGAAGCTTTCGAGAGTATTGTCCCTCTCCCCCTTTCTGGCCCTCCGCCATGTTTGCCGCCCTTACGGCCTAGCTCCTTCGCAAAAAGAAAAATTCACAATAGCTCAAAGCTATCAAAATGGTTCCAAAACTTATCGTTTACTAATGTTATCCTTAAAATTTTCTTGAAACCTTACTTGACCCAAATTCTTTCCTAAATTTATGCCCGAGCGGCGCTCCCAAAATTATTTCAAACTTCTGTTCAAAAATGCTCGAAATTATCTTTTAAACTTTTTCTCCTTAAACTATTCCCGAAATTTTACTTCTCCAAAAATTTCCCGACATTTGGCCCGAATTCTCTCTTATATATCATAAACTTTTGTTTTCCAATTTATGCACTTTAAATTTTTCTCAAATTCTTATTTCCCAAATTTTTCAGAAATTGGCCCTTAAAAATTCCCTTCTATATATATTAAACTTTTTCCCAATCATTCGCGGGCGGCACTCTCGACTGAGTCGAGCGAGTGCCCGATTTCAAAATTTTCAAAATTTCCCTTTTCAAAATTATTTACCCCAAATTGCACTTTGAAAATTTTAAAATCGTTTACCCCACACCTCGACACCAATTTGTAAGGCTGGACTCCCGTGTGACCTGAAAAGGGGCCTTGCTGGGGATAAAATAATACACATTATTATTTTTTAACCTAAGATTTAAATTTAATAATTATTAATTTAGTACAAAAGAAAGGAAAGCAAATTAAGTCAATAGATTACAATTCAATAACCATAATATGAAGCAAATTTATTTGATGGTTACAATCGAATAAAGTAGTGATAATATCAATTTACGTTGATAGATTACGATTCAATGACAATAGTATAAAACAAAATAATTTGATGGGTTACAATCGAATAAAGTAGTAATAATATGAAACACAAATAAACAACTTAATACTACACAATATTAATATTATCTGATCAGATTTCATAATTAAACGTTTCGGCCGAAACTACTCACGCCTTGTCCTTCGCGCCGTATGTCCCGCCGCTCGCGGGGCGACCACGCTACTCACGCCCTGTCCTTCTCCGGTCACTGGCTGTCCTCGCAAGTAGGGCTCCTGCCCAGCACACTAGCGGCTCAAGCTCGCAGAGCGCCTCGTCGCCCTTCGGCTCGTACAGCTCGCGGGGCGGCCTCGCTACTCACGCCCTGTCCTTCTCCGGTCACTGGCTGTCCTCGCAAGTAGGGCTCCTGCCCAGCACACTAGCGGCTCAAGCTCGCAGAGCGCCTCGTCGCCCTTCGGCTCGTACAGCTCGCGGGGCGGCCTCGCTACTCACGCCCTGTCCTTCTCCGGTCACTGGCTGTCCTCGCAAGTAGGGCTCCTGCCCAGCACACTAGCGGCTCAAGCTCGCAGAGCGCCTCGTCGCCCTTCGGCTCGTACAGCTCGCGGGGCGGCCTCGTTGCTCTGCGCAGTCAGCCCGCAGGCCCACACAGCCCGCGAGGCGGCCATGCCTCCGAGGCATCGGCTACCGCCCGCAAGGCGGCCTGCCGGTCCTTATCACATCGCCGTACACACACACGCCGTACCTGTACCTCGCCCCCGGGGGTTGGGGTGGCCACAGCACACATCTGCACCCCGCCCCCGGGGGGTGGTCACACAGTCCCTGGCACACGTTCACATCTGCCCCCGCTCCCAGGGGCGGCCGGCTGGCCCACCCCCCAGCCGTTAGCTTTGCTGTTCCAGTCTCGACTTCCCTGCGTGTCCGTCGGTAGCCCGCGCCCTCGCTGTCACCAATACTTTTACATCCCCGTGTCGGAGACACACCGACAGCCACTTCATCTTTCTCACGCACTCACACTCTCGTATCCGTTGGTCACTTGGCACACAGACAGGCCCGCCTCCTTCTTGCGTCTCTTCCCCTCTCGCCCAGGGTAGCGTCTGTCTTCTTCGCACTCCCTGGCTCATTCTTTCTTAACTAACTCACTTAGAACTGGTCGGCGCCTGGCTGTCTGCTTGCTACATCAGCAAGTTATCCAATATATTACTCGTTCAAACAAACTTAGCCTATTTTTATATTTATACTAAATATTAGATTCATTAAGGGCGGCCTTTGTATTTATACTAAATATTATATTCTTTAAGGGCGGCCAGCCCTTACATTTGTTTTAAAGTTTCGAATTATATTCATCTTTTCTCCCTTCGTCATCCGCTCACTCCACTTTTGCCATAGGAGAATTCTCTCCCTCCATGTTCAATTCATTCTCCTCTCCATTTCTTATTTATCTCTCTTAACAAATTTCTTTTTTTTTTTTTTAAAATACAATAATCTTTTTTTCTTATGATTTTCCAAATGCATTGAATTTCGATTTGGAACTTAGACCCTTTTCAAGTTAATTTTTTATTTTAAACATTTTAACTTAAATACTTAAATTCAATATAAAAACTTGTTTTAAATACATAATCCTTTCTTTCTTTTTCCGAAATTTCAATTTATTAATTATTTTTGTTTTAAATTTAGAAAATGTCCTGGATTCCAATAAAATTTCTTTTTAATACCCTTTAATTCAAAAAAAACTCAAAAAAATGTTCCCAAAACTAATATTTTTCCAAAATTTTGCCCCTCCTAAAAACAGCCGAAAACTTGGGTGGAATTTGAGGTTGTGTACAATATATATTTTTTCAGATATCCAGCAAGATATAGAGATATTTTATTTGAAAAATTTGACAATCTAACTATTAGTTGCTTTTTCTCCCACATGTTCCCTTCCTGCGCCACGGGTACTGTTTGACAATGGCTTTTATATATATAGATATATATAAGATTTGCTCTTTTAATAAGAGTAGATATGTATCCCAATCACATTAATTTATTAAATTAAAATATCTCTATATGTTAAGTTTTTTGATCGATACGTGGTCCAAATCTAATTATACTTTTCTCTTTTCTCTATCTCTGCTCCAAATGCATGCCCGCTAATTTGATTCTGAATTTCTGAATTCTAACCTCTAGAAAGATTTGAATTTGTTTTCAACTGACAACTTCATGTCAACTTTCTGATATAATTATTAAAATTAACTCTAAAATAGATAGTTGTTCCTATTTTTCTATACTTGTGTTTCACATTGATGTATTATTTATTTATTTTATTTTCTAGAAGAGGAAAATAAAAATGCCTAAAGCTAAATCTCGTAAACGGGACAATCAATCTCTTCGTGTTGCTCTTCTACAGCGAACTCCACAGAAATATGTAGCAGCTTTAAGTAAGCTAAATTGTTATTTTATTATGATATTTATTTATTTATAGTACCTGGCAGACAGAGCGTTGCTCGGTAATTTTTTGCTTTAATTCTAAGCGATATATTAATATTATTTTTAATTCAGGTAAATAGGTAGATTTTATTTGCAGCCAGCATTAAATAAAATTGAAATTATTTTTTTGCCAACGATTTGACCCTCTCTGGCCATCGTTGTGCACAATGCTTTGAACCTAATTGCTATTAAAAATAAGCTGACCTGTTCTGATGTGGCCATCCACTTGACTTTACCATACAACCTGGCCCCTAACTTATTTATATTTAATAAAATTATTTATAATCATGCATTTTTAGATTACTGTGGGCCACTGATTATGTATACAAAATTTGGCTGAGTTTGATAAATGGCCAAGATTTTCATTTTTTGACCCCCCCCCCATTTAGGGCGGTTAGTTTTTGCATTTTTAGACTTCTGGGGGTCCACTGATTATGTATCCAAAATTTGGTTGAGTTTGCTCAAATGGCCTGGATTGTTAATCCCTCCTCCACCCCCCTTAATTTTGGGTCCATATGCACCAAAATCTAATCAGCTCTTAATCTCAATGGACCAAAACTACGTGTTAAATTTGGTTTCGATTTTCACACTAGTTTTTAAGCTAGCTCGTCCACAAAAATTTGGTAACGCACAGACTAACAACCAGACTAACTAACTAACTAACAGACATTTTTACAAAACAATTATTATCTCGAAAAATATAATTTTTTCGATGTTCACTTATGAGGGATTTTTTGTAGAGCGAAATGCCAGTTTATAAAAAATTATAGGTTTTTAAAAATTTGAACTCTTTGTCCGATTTGCACAATTACTCTTAGGACCATGGGAAATTATTGGGTAAAAAATAAATGCGTTTTTTTTTATTTCATTTTAATATACAAGGGGGGAGGCATGAAATGGCTATATTTCATATTTTTGGAAACAGTTAAAGGGGACTTATGACGATGAGTCGTGAGGTCAAAAAAGTTTTCTGTGAAAGTCGTTTATTTATATACCGGGTGAGTTTTTTTTATCTTGAGACAGTCTTATAACTCAAAAACAGTGCATTATATGAAAAAAAAGTTTATTTATATCAGGGGGAAACTAAACTACGCTATGGTTTGTCGACTTAGAACAAGCTTTTCTTGTGTCTTTTCGAGGTCAAGTTCTATTTTTAAAATAGAAACCTATATGTTTCTGTACATATTTTGAATCTACAAAAAAAACTGAACAACTTTTATTGGAACTATTTTTTTATAAGACATCAAATAAAAAAAAATATTAAATTAATTAGATCTCAAAAAAAATTCTAATAATTATTTTTAACAATTATTCAACTTAATTATCAAATAATAATGATCAAATAATTAATTATTAAATAAATATTTATTAAATCGAAAAGTCACAACAATGAAAATAAGTGTTTATAATGATATTAAAACTTCATTATATTCAGATTTAAGAGATTATTTTCTACTTAATAGAACTATTTAAAATTCTTGAATTTAAAAAAGTTTATTTCTTGTGTCAATTTACTAGATAGTTATATTGTATTATCATAAAAAATGGAGCATTTTTTTTGTTGAAGATAGAATAGAAATGGTCTTAATTTTTTCGGTGAATGTGGAACAACTGTTATGGGGCTGCCATTGAAATGGATGCCGAGCCTTTTCCTGATAGGAATATACCTTCACAAGCTTCATTTTATTGTGTTGTAAATCTGTTAAAAAACAAAAAACTGGAACTGGAATTCATCCAGAAGACTTGCATAGTCTCAGGAATGTCTCAGAACAGTGTCGCAAAATGATTAATTATTATTAAATTATATATATAAAAATTAAATATTTGATCATTATTATTCGATAATTAAGTTGAATGATTGTTAAAAACAATTATTATAATTTTTTTTTGAGATCTAATTGATTCATGTATTTTTTATTATTTGATGTCGTATAAAAAAATAGTTCTAATAAAAGTTGTTCAGTTTTTTTTCTAGATTCAGAATATGTACAGAAACGTATAGATTTCCTTTTAAAAAAAAGAACTTTACCTCGTAATACCCTTGAAAGCTTGTTCTAGGTTGACAAACAATAGCGTAGTATAGTTTGCCCCCTGATATAAATAAACTTTTATTTGAAACTTTTTTCATATAATGCACTGTTTTTGAGTTATAAGACTGTCTCAAGATAAAAAACTCACCCGGTATATCAAGACTTTCTGTTTTGAAATTTGAAAATATAGTTTAAAAAAAATAATTATATATATATTTTTTTATTTCTAGAAATGAACAAAGAAGAAAATCCCGAGCCTACAAACAATTCAATTTCTTCATCTTCACCAACAAATAATTTTGAAAATATTTTGAATGATTCATGTAAAGCAAATGAACATCAATTAGAAGCCAACGAGCTCGATTCCGTGGAAACATCTTTGGAGGCTGAAAACACGATCACATCTATGGATTCCATTGATAGTAATAAATTTAGAACAAGTCTTAATGACGAAGAAAAAGAGAATCTCTCTTCGCTTGATAACTCTGGATTTCGTAAAGCTTTATTAAAATCAAATGAAGAAGAAATTGATCTTGAAGATACTCTAATAAATCTAACAAAAGAGCAAAATATTAATTCTGAATCGAATTCTAAATCATCTTCTGTTTCAAATATCCCGAATGCATTTGATGAAAGTGGAATATCAAACACCAATTGTTCAACTGTTGATAATTCCATTGGGTTTCGGAAAGCATTAATGACATCAAACGAAGAAACTCTGGACGAGGAGAAGGAAGGCGATAACGATATTACTTTGGTGTCATCTACTACTGTATCTCCTAATATTAACAATGACTCTTCACTTGATAATGACTCCACTGGTTTCCGAAAAATTCTCAGCTCGTCAGATGAAGAAATTCAACAAAAGCAAAAGAGAGAAATTGAATTGAAATTACAAAAAGAAAAGCAAAAGAGTGAATTTGAAAAATCGAAAAAGTCAATGTATAAATTAATTATAAATCTAAAATCAGAAGAAAATAAAAAATGTGAAGTAGAGAATAAATCCAATTCTTCTAGTGATTCTAAAGTCCATTCTCCTTCTAATTTAATAAACCCAAGTTGCAAAGAAAAAACAATATCAAATAATAATCTTCCTTCTACCAGTGGATTTCAAAAAGACTCAATTGAAGAGGACAAGGAGGAAAATGAAAAACTATCAGATGTTGGTGAGGCAACAAACCAAAATGATAAGTTATCTGATGAAAAAGAAAATTCCTCTTCACTTAATGATTCCGTTGGCTTTGGAAATGCTCTAAAGTCTTCAAATGAAATCGATGACAAACTAAAAAATTTGGTTTCAATCTCTGACCAGGATCGTCAAATATCACAGAAAAAAATCATTTCTAAATCTACTGAGGCTGAAATTACAATAAATAAGGCAAGTAGAACGTTCATTTTTCTTTGAATTTAGTTATATACCTATTTTAATATCTCTGGAAAAATGGTAAACATCCTGGGACGTGAAATCGCTCATTTTAAACACCCCCCCCCCCCCCAAAAAAAAATAATAATAATAATAATAATATAAATACACTGGGGCGGACTAAAAACTAGCAAAGGGCAATCTCTTGTCCTGGTGTTGAGAAAAGGCCCCGAAGGCGGAAGAACCTTCATAGATGGGATCAACTGCAAGAGGATGTGGCAGAAATGGGAAGCTCCCGCATTAAAAATCCTAGTGATATCCCAAGGCAAGGGAAAAACACCACTTCACACGCTTTACCTAAGCCAATCCTGGCCAATGATCTATTTTTTCAAAAAATCGCCGTTTTTCTTTCATTAAGTGAAAACCACTCATCCTAGAAACTTGATTCCTGTCTCATTATCTAAAAAGTTTTATTGACTTGCACGTTTACTTGAACTAATTTTTTGATAAAAGTTTTAGATTTATAGATGTCCTGCATTTTCCATGACACTTTTGAAGATTCGGATCATATCCTGTCATGGAAAATGCTGAAATATCTAAGAGTTTTAACAAAAAGGTGGTACAAGTAAACGTTCAATTCAACAAAATCTCCTAGAGAATGAGACAGGAATCAAGTTTCGAGGATGAGTGGTTTACATTTTATGAAGGAAAACTTGCGATATTTTGCAAAAAAATTGCAGTTTTTCAAAATGGATTACCATTTATCCAATTAAGATGAAACTTTGTTTGAATTGTAGCAAATTTAATCTAGTTTAAAAATGTATAGAATGGTCTTTGTCGAAAACATGCTTCTTCATGTTCAAAATGGGAAAATATCGAAAAAAGTACGAGTTTTTGTGTGATCCGAGGGGGCTGCCGAGGTCGAAAAAATGGATTTTGCGCTTGAGCCCGAACGGGTGGTCGGAGTAAAAACCTAAATAATGAAATTTGTAGGAAATTTTATGAACTTTCATTTTCAATAAGAAGGCTAGTTACGAAAAGTTAATAAATTTCGAGTTATAAGCGAAAAACCGCCAAAAAATAAAGATTTGGATTCAGCGACCCAAAAACAAATATCAATAAATCAGAACTACCTCAAAACTTTCCCCCATAGGGGCTCATTTGAGCACAATTTGATTGGACTATATCTAATGAATTCCAAAATAATTCCACATAATTCCAAAGACGTGTACATCTAATTCCAATCGCGGTTCACCCCTCGGTGTCAGGTATCTCTATAAAGATCTAATATATTTAAGTAGAATTGGGCTAAATTTATTTAAATTTATTTCGATTTTAACTTTTCCTTCTACAGTTTTATTCTTTATTATAAATATTTTCTCACATATTTCATTAATAATTATTTTTAGTAATTCATAAAATCACCAATTGATATATTTTTCTCTCCATTTAGGTAAATCAAAAAGAGAAGAAGAATATGAATCGTCGATCATCTTCTAGGCTTCGAAAATCTGAAACCTCTTCAAAAACTTTGAAAAACTCTACAATCCATCAAGAAGAAAATGACGAAACGGATCGAAATCTTATTACTAATAATACTGAACTAATAAATACAATAAATCCGAGCATCGATGAAGATAAAGATGAATTAAATAATAAAAATAACTCTACTGTAAATTACACAAGTGGATTCCGAAATGCTTTAATGTCAACAATCGGTGAGGATATCGAAGAAAATGATCAATCCAAAATAAAAATGAAATCAAAATCATCTGAAGAAAAAGAAAATTCATCACTTCATGATTCACTGGGCTTCGGAAATGTTTTAAGGTCTTCAAATGAAACCGATGGGAATATAGAAGAATCCAATGAGAATATAGAAGAATCCAATGAGAAGGTTAATCAAAAATTGTCAAAGAAAATTGTTTCAACAGATACAGAAATAACACTTGATAAAGAGAGTAACAGAAAAAGTTTATTGAACAAGGAAGAAAAAAATGAAACCCAATCATCTTTGAGTCTTTCAAAATCGAAAACCTTATTAAATACTTTTACAGAGACTACAATCCATCATAGTCATGAGGAAACTAATAAAAGTCTTTTAACAATCAATAATACAAGCGGATTTCGAAATGCTTTAATGTCTACAGATGAAGTTGATGAGGAGGAAAATGAGAAATCGAAATCATCTGAAGAAAAAGAAAATTCATCAGTTCATGATTCACTGGGCTTCGGGAATGTTTTAAGGTCTTCAAATGAAACCGATGAGAATATAGAAGAATCCAATGAGAAGGATAATCAAAAATTGTCAAAGAAAATTGTTTCAACAGATACAGAAATAACACTTGATAAAGAGAGTAACAGAAAAAGTTTATTGAATAAGGAAGAAAAAAATGAAACCCAATCATCTTTAAGTCTTTCAAAATCGAAAACCTTATTAAGTACTTTTACAGAGACTACAATCCATCATAGTCATGAGGGAGAAAATGAGGAAACTAATAAAAGTCTTTTAACAATCAATAATACAAGCGGATTTCGAAATGCTTTAATGTCTACAGATGAAGTTGATGAAGAAGAAAATGAGAAATCGAAATCATCTGAAGAAAAAGAAAATTCATCAGTTCATGATTCACTGGGCTTCGGGAATGTTTTAAGATCTTCAAATGAAGCCGATGAGAATTCGGAAGCATCTAAGTATAAAAAAAAAATACCAAAAAAAATTGTTTCAAAAGATACAGAAATAACACTTGATAAAGAGAGTAACAGAAAAAGTTTATTGAACAAGGAAGAAAAAAGTAAAACCCAATCATCTTTGAGTCTTTCAAAATCGAAAACCTTATTAAATACTTTTACAGAGACTACAATCCATCATAGTCATGAGGGAGAAAATGAGGAAACTAATAAAAGTCTTTTAACAATCAATAATACAAGCGGATTTCGAGATGCTTTAATGTCTACAGATGAAGTTGATGAGGAGGAAAATGAGAAATCGAAATCATCTGAAGAAAAAGAAAATTCATCAGTTCATGATTCACTGGGCTTCGGGAATGTTTTAAGATCTTCAAATGAAGCCGATGAGAATTCGGAAGCATCTAAGTATAAAAAAAAAATACCAAAAAAAATTGTTTCAAAAGATACAGAAATAACACTTGATAAAGAGAGTAACAGAAAAAGTTTATTGAACAAGGAAGAAAAAAGTAAAACCCAATCATCTTTGAGTCTTTCAAAATCGAAAACCTTATTAAATACTTTTACAGAGACTACAATCCATCATAGTCATGAGGGGAGAAAATGAGGAAACTAATAAAAGTCTTTTAACAATCAATAATACAAGCGGATTTCGAGATGCTTTAATGTCTACAGATGAAGTTGATGAGGAGGAAAATGAGAAATCGAAATCATCTGAAGAAAAAGAAAATTCATCAGTTCATGATTCACTGGGCTTCGGGAATGTTTTAAGATCTTCAAATGAAGCCGATGAGAATTCGGGAACATCTAAGTATCAAACAAAATTACAAAAAAAAATTGTTTCTAACTCAACAGATGCAGAAAATATAATAGACAAGTCAGCTGGAAAACAGAATAAAAAACAGAAAGGGTTATTTTCGAGGCTTTCGAAATCGAAATCTTTTACAAATTCCTGGATAGAGACTACATTCCATCAGAGTAATAATGAAGAAAAAGAGGAGTCCAATAAAAATATTTCAACTGTGAACAATACAAGCGGATTTCGAAACGCTCTAATGTCAACATGTGCAATGAGTGAGGAAGAAAATGAAAAATCCAAAACGACAAGTCGAAATGATAAATCTTGTGAGAAAAACGACAATTTATCGTCACTGAATAATTCAACTGGGTTTCGAGATGCTTTATTGTCTTCACATGAAGTTGATGAAAATTCAGTATCATCCAATGACGAGGAAATATTTGAGAAAAAAAAATCCACGAAATTAGAAAAAAGTAAAAATAAAGAAAGAGTATTTTTAAGACTATCGAAATCAAAAACAGCATCAAATTCTTGTATAGAGACTACTTTGCATCAGAGTAATAATCCAGAAAAAGATGAGTCTAATAAAAATATTTCAACCGTGAACAACACAAGCGGATTTCGAAACGCTCTAATGTCAACAGATACATTGGATGAGCACGATAATGAAAAATCAAAATCGAATATGAAATCACAACCTAAAATTACTTCTTATTTTCTAAATCTAAAAAATAAATCTTCGACAGTTACGAAATCAACAATTTTATCAAATTCTTTCATAGAGACTAGATTCCATCCCAGTCATGATGAAGACAAAGAGCAAACAAACAACAATTTTTCAACGGTCAATAATACCAGCGGATTTCAAAATGCTTTAATGTCTTCCGATGATAACAATTCAGAAATATCCAATGACCAGAATCTTCAAAAATTTTCAAAAAAAAATATTCTTAAATTGACAAATACAGAAAAAATAATTGGCCAGACAAATGAAATTGAAAAAGTGAATGTATTATCTACGAAATCAAATATCTTATCAAATACTTTAACAGAGACTACAATCTATCAGATTCACCAAGAAGAAAATGAAGAATCGCATAAAAACTTTTCGATGGCGAATAATACAAGCGGATTTCAAAATGCTTTAATATCTTTAAATGAACCCGATGACAATATATATGATTTGGTACCAACCAATGGCCAGGATCATTCTTTAATTTCTAAATCGACGGAGGCAGAAATGATAAATGACCAGGCAAATATTTCATCGGTAAATCGTACAAGTGGATTTCGAAATGCTCTAATGTTGACAAAAGAAAACAATAGAGAACAATCATCGGCTGCTAATTCAAAAACATCAATGCTTGTTACAATGATATCAACTCCGAATTCGACATCAAATCAGGCGGATGAGGAAAATGACAGCGAAGAAGAGGATAACTTAAATCCAAAGGGAAAAAACAAAGAAAATGAGAAACTGTCGAAGAAATCTAAAGAAGATAAAGAAAAAAATGATAAATTTGCAAAATCGTCAGTCAAGCCAATTGAAACTTCATTATTTATTAAAGAAATAAGTTCGCGTGGGCATTCCACTGAAAGGAAAAGGCCGAAAACTATAAATATATCATCGTCTTGGATTAAAAGTAAAAGGGTTAAAAATTCTACAGCAATGCATACCACATCAGCCGGATACGATGATTGGGATGGTATATCAGTTTTATCATCAATTTCATCGCATTCGGCCGTTACTATGGATCAAACAGAAGCATATCGACATGGAAATGAAATAGAAAATGGAATACCAAACGATTATCAGAGAGAACTTAAGAAAGAACTTAACCATTTACTAAAAGAAAAACAAAAATTAGAAGTATATACGAAAATTGACAAATTATCAACAAACAATTTAAATACAACGGAAACAAATAAAAATGCAAAGAAAGATAATAATAGAAGTGAAAGAAATAAAAGATCGAATACCATTAAAGATAAAGTAGAGGTAAAAAAACGAAAAATACAGAGCAAAGTTCAAGATCCGGATTTATTAGTTAATAATAAAAAATATTCTGGACGGCTGAAAAAACCAGCCAAATGGGCGTCGGAGCGTCTCTATAAATTTCTGCAGAGTAAATGCGAATCGCGTCGAAAATCTGAAGAGGTAAGTTTGAAAATGTATTTATTAATTTAAATTTAGGGAACGAAGAAAAGATTATTTTTATTATAGACAAAAGGATCAGCCGGGGCTCGAACACGGGATTTTTGTATGTGTACTGCAATGCTTTGTCATAAGAGCTTTAGCTCATATATCCACTAAGCTACTGATCTCTGAACCCAAACTAATACTTATCGTCTATATGAATTATGGAATTTCTTTTTAATCCTCTCCTCGTTCATTTTTCGCAGCGTAGGCCTTGATTCATTAATTCAAAATGAACGAGGAGAGGATTAAAAAAGAAATTCCATAAATCATATAGACGATAAGTATTAGTTTGGGTTCAGGGATCAGTAGCTTAGTGGATATAGGAGCTAAAGCTCTTATGACAAAGCATTGCAGTACACATGCAAAGATCCCTGGTTCGAGCCCCGGCTGATCCTTTTGTCTATAATAAAAATAATCTTTTCTTCGTTCCCTAAATTTAAATTTGTTATTAATTGTCTTTACACGGCCTCGTTGTGGTCGCGCCCCGGGTGAAGAGAAAATTATTTTCGATCTTTGGGGTCTGCGATCGATTGGGAGGCGCTGGAGTATTTATTAATATTTATAAATATCTACAATTCACCAAATTTCACTTTCATTTGTTAAGGCTGGTTCACACGAGACATTTTCTCTTACTGTTCGACCTACTTGCAATTTGAAGCTAGTTCAGTCAGCCTGATGGCTTCACACGGAGCTTTTTCAGAAAATTTTCAAGTTGGCCTGCTAGGTTGCGCGCGCATAT
Organism: Forficula auricularia; assembly: GCA_024734495.1. Classification (NCBI taxonomy): domain Eukaryota; kingdom Metazoa; phylum Arthropoda; class Insecta; order Dermaptera; family Forficulidae; genus Forficula; species Forficula auricularia. The sequence goes on along the minus strand of JALMQS010000152.1, from coordinate 171,052 downwards.
GTCAGTCCAAACAGCCGGACTATCATCTTTCACTTTCAGCTCAGATGCAAACAAAAATGGCTGACAATAATATTATTGCAGAAATTATCAATCCCAGACGAATTTGGTAGGCATATTCTCTTTATTCATTGCAGTAAAGAGTTGAACAGTGGGAAACAAAATATCATCTGTTCTGTAATATCAGTTGATGTATTGTGCCAATGCGCATGTCACCCACGTGATAAAATAATGCTTTCTTATTGGCTGGCCACTGCCAGGTTCAAGAAGCTTAACTTTTTTTAGAACATGGGCTATCTTTTGAATCAAGTAAGCATGCTAGTAAGACACTCAGGAGTGACGTCATTTCGACCCCCCTCCATGCCTCCAAATTGCAAGTAACCCGAACAAGTTAGGAGCAAGTAGCAGAAAAAGCCTCGTGTGAACCCGCCTTTAAACGTAATCGATGACCTCACAGTAAATACATTTTAATTATACGCTTTTATTTAACACGTTGTGATCAAAACTTCGCCATTATTTACAAATTATTTCTTGATAAACGCAGTGGATGTTTTATTTACTTCACCAAAATTTTTCTTCTTTTTTTTCAGATCGTATTATTTTTACATCAAACACTGAAAAAATTGCCTCAAACAAGACCATCTGATAATTACGATAAACGTGCATTGGATTTAGTTGAACAAATAAAAAAAAAATTGTATAAAAATTCCATAATCGAAACCTTTTGGGATTTGGTTGTATTCTTTAACGAATATTTGCCTTCAGAACTCAGTCAAAAAGCGCTCCCATCTGTAGAATTTACTGAAAAAGGAACAAGAAATATTGGCCCGCCAATGACACAAAAGACTATCTTTGAACCTTTAAATAAATATTATGATGATAATTCAGACGATTCAGACGATCCAGACTTTGTAGACTGAAATAATCTCATGTATATTTGTAAATAAATAGATTTTTATTTGTAAGAAACTTTAAAATATATAAATACAACTTGCTACATAAAAACAAACATTTAATAAACTTTGAAGAAAAATTTAAAACTTTTAATATAAATTTGTAAAATATAAAAAATACCTACTTTTTTCTTTATAATTAGAGACCGGATTTTTATGCAGTAAAAAGTGCCAAAATATGCAAGTAATATGCAGAATATGTTGAAATATGCAGTAAAAGATGGCAAAATAAATTTTTTTATACACTAAAAAATTAAAATTAAATACAAAATTACTATATATTTGAAGATCTATGAGAGGAATAAAATGTAGTAAGCTATAGACACCAAGTGTCAAATATCTACTTTTATTGCGTAAAAAAAATTGCACAAAATTCTCGTCACATTTAATATAATATTATTAAAAAATCTTTTTTTTTTATTTTATTTTATTTATTGTCCTCGGGAACATAGCCCATTTAAAAAAAAATCTTTAAACTCAAAGAAAAAATATATACACTTGAATAAAATAAACATAATAAATATAATTGTTACAGAAATGTGAAAGAAAAAATACGGGGGGGGGGGTTATTTAACATGCACGTTCGTATTATATTGCTTTTATTTTTTTACCATATATTAACAAACTTTTCTTATTGACGTACAAATAATAAACTATAATAATAAAATAATGCAAATATTTGACCGGCTATAATAATCTGATCCCCTCACTAATTTACACACACTTCGACACACACACACACGAACACTAATGTCCAAAATGGGCTATACATAGTCCCCGAAGGCAGTTAAAAAAATAAAGAAAAAATTAAAAAATGATCTCAAAAATAATCAAAATTTGATTGTAATTGTAAATAATTTGTGTTTACAAGTGTCCTCCTGTTTTATTTCTTCTTTTTTTTCATTCTTTCTCAGAAAAGTTACTTTTGAAACACCGTATTTAGCAATGAAATGTGCATTATTTGACGACAAATCCTCCAAATATGCAATCTTATGCAATATTCTTCAAATATGCAATTTAATGCAATATTCTTCAAATATGCAATTTTATGCAATATTAATCAAATATGCAGTATAAAATTTAACTCGCAGTATCCTAGAATATGATTCGGATAGATAATTGATCCCTTGGATCGTATGTGTCGCCGAATAAAATATTCAATTGCATAGGAATCTGGTCTCTATTTATAATACTCTTTACGAAATCTATATATATATATAATAAAAATAATTTTTAGAAAAAAAAACTGATTATTATTTGCTCATAAGAATTGAAGATTTCCGTTATTTTCTCATTGATCATATCATCAAAACTTGACCGGATTAATATGGGATTACCCCTAAGGTATCCCCTTTCATGCGCGGATCCAGGGGGGTGCGATGGGGGCGACCGCCCCCCCCCCCCCCCTAAAGCATTGGAGATCAACATTTTTTATATGTTTATTTAATTTTTTTTTTTTATAACATTAAATTTTAAAATTGAAGAAAATAAAGTTCTATGTGTGTGTGTGTGGCGGCGGGTCTCTGACCCCCCCCCCCCCCCCCGCTTGGACAACGCGACACACTTACGAGATCAAAAGTAGATCTTAAATACCGGCGACCCCCCCCCCCCCAAATCAGAGGTCTGGTCCCCTTTCCAATAAAATAAACTGCAACGGATCGTTGCTAAACTTTATCCAAATTCATTTGAAATATTAATATGTTTGTTCCTTTATTATTAATCAGATATCACTTGCAATTTGTAGTTCATATTGACATTAATTCAAAATAATTCTCATTTAATAGTTGAGGAATAACCATTCTACATTTGATTTTTGACATTTCGGTTATTATTGTAACCATTGCTGAAGACATGGAGGAATCGACTTAAAATCAAAAATAGCCATCGATTCTCATCTAATACTTGAGGAATAACAATTCTACATTAGGTTTTTGACGTTTCGATTATTATTGGGAACCATTGCTGAAGACATGGAGGAATCGACTTAAAATCAAAAATAACGATCGATTCTCATCTAATACTAGAGGAATAACCTTATTGCATTCCATTTATGATGTTTTGACTATTAATGGCAACCTCAACTGAAAACGTGGAAGAATAGACTTAAAATCAAAAAGACTAAATTCTTTTATGGCAAACAACTTAAGCTTGAGTTGTTTACCAAAAAAGATTTTAGTCTTTTTGATTTTAAGTCTATTCTTCCACGTTTTCAGTTGAGGTTGCCATTAATAGTCAAAACATCAAAAATGGAATGCAATAAGGTTATTCCTCTAGTATTAGATGAGAATCGATCGTTATTTTTGATTTTAAGTCGATTCCTCCATGTCTTCAGCAATGGTTACCAATAATAATCAAAACGTCAAAAACCTAATGTAGAATTGTTATTCCTCAAGTATTAGATGAGAATCGATGGCTATTTTTGATTTTAAGTCGATTCCTCCATGTCTTCAGCAATGGTTACCAATAAAAACCGAAACGTCAAAAATCCAATATAGAATGGTTATTCCTCAAGTACTAGATGAGAATCAATCGCTATTTTTGGTTTAAAGTCGATACCTCTATGTCTTCAGCAATGGTTACCAATAAAAACCGAAACGTCAAAAATCCAATATAGAATGGTTATTCCTCAAGTATTTGATGAGACTCAATCGCTATTTTTGGTTTAAAGTCGATTCCTCTATGTCTTCAGAAATGGTGACCAATAAAAACCGAAACGTCAAAAATCCAATATAGAATGGTTATTCCTCAAGTACTAGATGAGAATAAATCGCTATTTTTGGTTTAAAGTTGATTTCTCTATGTCTTCAGGAATGGTTACTAATAAAAACCGAAACGTCAAAAATCCAATATAGAATGGATATTTCTCAAGTATTAGATGAGAATCAATCGCTATTTTTTATTTTAAGTCGATTCCTCCATGTCCTCAGCAATGGTTACTAATAAAAACCCAAACGTCAAAAATCCAATATAGAATGATTATTCCTCAAGTACTAGATGAGAATCAATCGCTATTTTTGGTTTAAAGTCGATTTCTCTATGTCTTCAACAATGGTTACTAATAAAAACCGAAACGTCAAAAATCCAATATAGAATGATTATTCCTCAAGAACTAGATGAGAATCAATGGCTATTTTTGGTTTAAAATCGATTTCTCTATGTCTTCAGCAATGGTTACTAATAAAAACCGAAACGTCAAAAATCCAATATAGAATGATTATTCCTCAAGTACTAGATGAGAATCAATCGCTATTTTTGGTTTAAAATCGATTTCTCTATGTCTTCAGCAATGGTTACTAATAAAAACCGAAACGTCAAAAATCCAATATAGAATGATTATTCCTCAAGAACTTGATGAGAATCAATCGCTATTTTTGGTTTAAAATCGATTTCTCTATGTCTTCAGCAATGGTTACTAATAAAAACCGAAACGTCAAAAATCCAATATAGAATGATTATTCCTCAAGTACTAGATGAGAATCAATCGCTATTTTTGGTTTAAAATCGATTTCTCTGTCTTCAGCAAAGGTAACGGATAAGAAAACAACGCAGTTGCTATGGTTACTCATAAAAATTCCTCCCAAATTTTTAGCATTTCACAGAGAGAAGCCTATCCATTCTTACTTAAGCAAGGCTAAATGAGCTATATTAAAATTTTCAAATGAATAAATTTTAAAGAATTTAAAAAATTAAAAAAGTACCATCTTACTCTAGAGTAAAGTACTTTAAAATATAATTTTACTAAAAACTTTATTTAACCTTTTTTGTGGTCCCCAGGGTACTTAATTAGGATATTAAATTTCATCAAAATTGGTTAAGTCATTTTCAAGATATTTAGAAAAAACTAAAAAAGTACTGAAATAAAGTACTAATGTTTGTGGGCCGATATGTACCAAAAACTAATCAGCGCTTCATTTTGTTAAACTAATGGTAGGTTTTCAATTTCATTTCAATCGGTGCAACGGTGTGGAAAAAATCGTGGGTCAAAAAAGCGATAACATACATCCATCCATACATACATACATCCATCCATCCGCACGCACTAAATGAAAAAATCGCACTTTTTGGCCTCTCGACGAGACCCCATGTAATTTTTGGCAAAACCGTCACGTGCTAAAATTCAACCTAATTGAATACTACAATTTGTGACTTTAATTGAATCCATGGGTTCCGTAGTCTTTACCTGAGGACCCTTTGAAGCCACGCTTGCCCCGAGAGCGATTACAATACTTTACCCATGCTTTGCATTGGATAAAGTAAAAAGGTCCACAAAGAAAGAAGTTATGCGTGAACATAAATAACAAAAAAGGTCCAATACCAATGAAAAAAACGGGACCAATCGGGTAGGAGACTGAACCCAAGGCAAAAAAAAATCATCGAAATCGGTCCACGTGGTAAAGAGAAATAAATGTTCAAACACAAAAAAAAAGAAACAGACATTCCGTTGAATTGATAACCTCCTCTTTTTCAAAGTCGGTTAAAAATGAATGTGTGTAGCTTTTGGTCTTAATGGACTTCGACACCGTTTGTTCGATTGAGATGAAATTTTGTACACATATTGTTCTCACTCCCGCGGATGCCACTGATATAGTATCATTAATTTAATTTTTCAATTTTATTCACAGCCCCTAAAAGGGTCGAGTAAACAACCCCTCTTCCATTTTTATCAGACTTCAAAAAAGGAGGAGGTTCTCTATTCGACTGATTTTTTTTTTTTCTGTGTCTATGTTACCTCATATCTCCGCCAATTATGAACCGATTTTGAAAAATTTTCTTGCATTGGGTTCAGTTTAGCTTCCGATTGGTCCCATTTTTTTTTATTGAAATTAGACCTTTTTTGTTAGGTTTGTTCAGGCCTAACTTCTTTGTTTATGAACCGATTTCGATGATTCTTTTTTTATTGGAAAGGGGGTATTTTAGGGATGGTGTCATATTAATTTGGTCAAGTTCTGATGATATGATCACTATTAATAACATCACTAAAAAGACAAAAATAAAAATAATTTTAAGAAAAAATAAAACCGACTTCAAAAAATTAAATGCAACAAAAAAATACACTAAAAGGTATAAAATAATTATTATCTTATTTAATTACAACTAAACGACGAAATATTAACGTGAAATTACTTTTTGAAGTCGGTACGAAACAAACTATACCTATAAGCGAGCATACCCTCCAAACGTACTAAGTAAGATCCGTCGAGTGCGATTCATAAAAGGTATATGTTTGGCACCGACTTCAAAAAGTAATTTCATGTTAAAATTTCGTCGTTTAGTTGTAACTAAATAAGATAATAATTATTTTATACCTTTTAGTGTATTTTATTTGTTGCATTTAATTTTTTGAAGTCGGTTTTCTTTTTTTCTTAAAAATGATTTTTTCTGAATGAAACGATCTAAAAAGTTCAGGCCTATTTTGCATGTACATTTTTCTCATTTTCTTTTAATTTTTGTATACTTATTTTTTTGATTTTGATAAAATTATAAAAAAAGTGACAACTTTTCTCAAATTTCTACACACTGTACTAAATATTTATTTAATCCAAAAAATGGAAAGTACAGTCCTCGAAACTATATCTCTTTATAAATGAATTTAAAAAATGTATTTTTCCAGCAGAAGACACACTCTTTTATTGTCTCCTTTAATTTATAAAACTTCTGCTACTCTCGGCAAAAAGAACCTTTAAATTTAAATTAAAATTATGGTTTTAGCTTCTGAAAATGCAATAAATCAGATAAAAAATCGTCATCATTGAAAAAATAAAATATATTTAAAAAAACTAAAAAACATGCTTCTAAAAAGTACAAAATAATGTAATACTTAATCAAAAAGCGTGGGGTACTTTGTCGAAATTAATTAAAAGTACATGTTTCTGCGCCCCACACTTTTTGATTAAGTATTACATTATTTTGTACTTTTTAGAAGCATGTTTTTTAGTTTTTTTAAAATATAATTTTGTTCTCTCTCTATTCTTATTATATAACAAAATCTCTTCATTCATGAAATTTTGTACAGACTTTTTTATTTATATTTCTTTGTAAGAATTATTTAATTTATTATAATGCAATTTTTGTGATTTATTTGATTCAATGAAGAGATTTTGTTATAATTACACATGGCTTTTGAAAATATTTAGTTCATTGCCAATATATGGGCTTAAATTATTATTCAAGTTATTTTTTTAAGCCTATCTTATCTTCACTCCAGTGACTGTGTTTTTATAAATATGAAAAGAAAATATCCCTGTCTAACTAAAGCTGGCGTTACCTTTTTTTTCAAAATTGGACCGCATTCACACTACTCTGACGATACGTGTTAACACGAGAGCTGAAGTTTTCGTCTGGGCGTGTTAACACGTCAGCATCAGGCGGGGTTTGTACACTACGCTGACGTGTTAACTCGTTAGTTGTTCTTTGGTTGCTTATACAGACAGGAATACATCGTAGCGGAATGGATAGGAGATGGTGTTTGATGAGGCTCTTGAAAACCTGTGGAATGTCTTCGTTAGGAAAAAGAATACAAGATTTCCTTAAAGTCTAACCATTTATTCTCCAGAAAAACTTTTGAGACGTTTCGGTGGATATTCTCACGCCATCCTCAGTCTACAAGGGAAACAAAATCTTAATTAAGTCAAGAAATTTAACAATCACATGTCATTTTCAAGATACAAAGAGACAAAATAAGAAAAGAAAAGAAAACTCACCCTGGTTTTTTAACACGCTTTTATTAGTTTCACCTGTATGTTTGTTTATTTGTTCATTTGTATGTATGTAACTGACTCGTTTGGGCTCGATTTTTTTCTGTTAAATTCCATAAGCATTTTTCTATAAAAATATTTGTTTGCCTACTCAATTTAAATGAAATTATATAAAAATAAAAACATTTCATTCTGTTAAATTCCGCAAACTTTTCAATATAAAAATAATTAAGACTAAAAAGTAAAAAAATAAATTATAATTTTAAAAAACTAAAAAACACCACTAATAATAAAACATAATATTTATTTAAATAAATCAAATAAATATTGTAGTCCAAGAGCTGGTGACACATTTTTGAGTACGGATTTGACCCAACTAAAAATAATGCGTAAAAAATACATATGTGTTAAAAAATATTTTTGACCCACAATGAAATTATAAAAATTATAATTTATAGTCAATTATAAACATAATATATTCACTTCATACCATTTGAGTGGTGGAACGTGGAACCAGACCACCCAAAGTGTATTTTTACAACATGCAAAAAAATAGCATCTTTCATTGTGGTTCAAAAATATTTTTTAACACACGTATTTTTTACCTCACTCACACCATGCGCAGTACCTGGTCCACCTGCTTAGACCAGCCAGACTGGCCATTTCTTGTACAACTATCATAGACGGTACTATTACACATTATTTCTAGTTGGGTCAAATCCGTACTCAAAAATGTGTCACCAGCTCTTGGACTATTATGTTTTAGTATTATTTGGTTATTTCTTATTACAAGCTTTGATAAAATACAAATTATAATTTGCTAACTGTGGAAAGGGAATGAATTTCTGCATAAAAAATTGTACTATATTATGAAAAACCAGGGTGAAAGAGAAAAAAAGTAGAGAAAGATTAGAAGATATAAAGGAAATAAGAGTAAGGAGTATCAGTTATTGGGTGGGATCCATAAAGTACGAAGTCCTGAGAGCACCAAGAGTCGGGTTTGCATGAAATTTGAATGGAAGTTCATTCCAAAGCCTTGCACCCGCCAATTTGAAGGAATGAAGAAAGTACTTAGTTGGCAATTCTACGGTAACTGTGGCGCCCCGATCTGACGATGGATTCTTATAGTACTCACCAAAATAAGACGAAAATGAAGAATACCATTTTTTGAGATTTCGCTTAGTTTTCGAGATATCCAGTTTAAAAAAATAGTGTTTTTTTGTATTTATTTTCTTTTATTTTTCATTTGTTTTTTTAATGAAACCATGGAAATCGTACTATCACGGGTCCCGTGTGGCGCAGCTACTGACGGCGGATTCTTTTAGAAAATAAATATTAATTAAAAAATAATTAGTAAATGTCCAAAAAATTCGAATATGTAAAAGTCGTTGTCGGTTCGGTTAAGATATATTCAGTTCGGATCAAGGGCGGATCCAGGAATTTTTATGGGGGGGGGGGGGGGGGAGAATGTAGGTATATAATGTGTTCGATGTATATAAGATCTACTTTTTGTCTCGAAAGTGTGTCGCGATCGAATTGTCCAAGCGGGGGGGGGGGGGGGGGGGCATGATTTTCAATGCATGTATGTGATACATGAAGCTTCTCTGCAATCTCACGTGTTGCACTGTGACGATCCGAATCGATTATTGCTTTGATTAGGTCGTCATCAACTTCAACTGGACGACCAGAGCGTTTTTCATCTTTGAGTAAAAAATCACCAGAACGAAATTTGGCAAACCAATTTTGACACTGCCGTTCTTTAAAGGCTTCGTCGCCATAAACAGCAAATAACTTTTTGTGAGCTTGCGATGCGTTTTTCCCTTTGCGGAAATAAAAAAGCAAAATATGACGAAAATGTTCCTTTTGATTTTCCATTTTTCAACGAACGCCAAACGAAAACTACGCAACCGATCAAAAAACTTTTTTTACTGATTGACAGCTGAATTGCCAACTATCAAATAACAAAATGTGTTTTACATTTGGACTACGCCAGCAAACCTAAAAATTCAACTGAAGCCATCTATGAGTGAAATCCGCAATTACTTAGTTGCCAACCTTAAATTTTTTGATTTTAAGTCGATTCCTCCATGACGTCAGCAATGGTAACGGATAAGAAAACAACGCGGTTGCTATGGTTACTTATAAAATTTCCTCCCAAATTTTTACCATTTCACAGCGAGAAGCCTAACCATTCTTACTTAAGCTAGGTTGAATGAGCTATATTAAAACTATCAAATGAATAAATTTTAAGGAATTTAAAATAAAAAATTAAAAAGTACTATATTATCCTAAAGTAAAGTACTTTGAAATATAAATTTACTAAAAATTTTATTTAACCTTTTTTATGGTCCCCAAGGTACTTAATTAGGATATTAAATTTCATCAAAATTGGTTAAGTCATTTTCAAGATATTTAGAAAAAACTAAAAAAGTACTGAAATAAAGTACTAATGTTTGTGGACCGACCGATATGTACCAAAAACTAATCAGCGCTTCATTTTGTTAAAATACTGGTAGGTTTTCAATTTCAATTCAATCGGTGCGACGGTGTGGAAAAATTCATGGACGAAAAAAACGATAATACCACACATCCATCCATCCCCACGCACTTCCAAAAAAAATGGCACTTTTTGGCCTCTCGACGACATTTCAGGTAATTTTTGGCAAAACCGTCACGTGCTAAAATTCAATCTCATTGAATACTTCAATTTGTGACCTTCAATTGAGTCTTTACCTGAGGACCCTCTTGAAGTCGCGCTTGCCGCGAGAGCGATTCCAATACTTTCTCCCATGCTTCGCATTGGATAAAGTAAAAACACGCCGTTTTAAAACAATAAAAAAGTAAATATTTATTATCTCTAAGGAGATACATATATTTAATAATAAAATGATTATAATACATTAATAAAACTAATTACTATGTATAAATTTTCCTTGGAGGGGGGGGGGGCACTAGGATAGCGCTAGGCGGTAGCGTGACAGCGAGCTAACCAGGGGACCCGGGTTCGAATCCGACTCGAGGCATCCAGCTAAAATCTGACCCCCGGGGTAGAGACAAATTAAAAAAAAATATAACTAGTATCGTAATTAGGCTTATGGCTAGAAAGGCCGAAAAGCCAAAAAAAAAAAAATCCAGACATTGTTAATAATAATATTTGCCTCGGCCGGACGCAAACTGTTATTGTCTTCCCACTCCTTTGCTACATTCACGTACGCACCTCAAATTCATGGCAAAATGCATGCATCAGCTACCCGCGGCGCAAACACACACACACACACACAGAGAGAGAGATTAGGCCTCTATCTCACATGCCCTCCCGGGATCCACAAACAATTTCAGACTTAGCATAAACTGTCAGTAAAAGGATACCCCCCCCCCCCACCGCCAACAGAATTCATATTCCGATAGAGATCCTGATGCATAGTTTTGTCGCTCTCATTAATGTAAACACAAGCGCCTTGCCTCATGATATTCTAATAAATCCACATGTAAAAGTATACACTCTTCCATTCATTCAGCCCCTATAGGGCTGGAACACACTTGGCGTTTTTTACCGATCAGATTTTTTTGCCGCTGCCGCTCTAGCGTTTACACACTGGGCAGTAAACATTCTTGTCGATATGACAATGTTTAGCATAAAAAATAAATATAATCTCACCGATTAGTATAATTATGCATATAACAGGTACTATGTCTATTGAAACTTTAAAATTGTAATATAAAATGTAATATAAATAAAATGATCTTGAAAATTAATTTTTAGTGATTTTATTAATTATTATTTATAATGCTATTTAATTGACCTTAATAGTCTTAAATTAATTTAATATAATATGAATGATTTGTTAATTTACTTTTATTAATTTTACTTAGGTGTCTTGTTTATCTTTATGTGTAATGTACGATGTTTTTGGATTGTTTTTGAAATTTTGATTCTTCGTATTTGCTAGTAAATTTACTATTGCAAATAAAATAATCTAACTATACCCCACTCTCAATTTTCCCCCCAAGGCGTACTACGAGAATTTGCCGATTCCCAACAACCTTTCGTGATAATATTGAAAATACGATTGTCCCAATGACTTCGAGAAACTGGAACTCTCTCCAGGACTCAAGTCTTTCCCGTCACTTTTATAACATTCAAAACCCGATGAACAAATTCCCATGACCCCCGCATCAAATTTCAGGCCCGGGACCCAAAATCTGAACCGGCCCCCAATTATGGAATAAGTGAGCCGTTTATTTTGAATGTGGCTTAACTGCAATTTTGAAAAAAATGAGTTAATGACAGATTTAGTTAGACATAGATAGATGTCTTCTTTCAAATTTATAATATCTTTTTATTTATTATTTAGCCAAAGGAGTACAATATCATCATGAATTCGTCAAAATAAATACATCAAAATATATATACAAATATCTCAAAATAACAAATAATGGACTTAGGCCACTTTCAAAATAAACGGCTCAAGTATGTGTTTTTTACTTTACCATACACAGGGTATGATCAAGTATTGTAATCGTGCATGAAAAAAGTGTTTTTTTTTCTCGAACTATCTCATAAACAGCTGAAACTATTTCGATTAAAAAAATTGCGGGAAACTATGGCATTTCGGTCTACAAAAAAGCCCTAATAAGTGAACATCGAAAAATTATATTTTTTCGAGATAATTACTGTTTTGTCAAAATGTCTGTTATTCAGTGGGTTACCAAATTTTTGTGGACAAGCTAGGTCAAAAACTAGTGTGAATATCAAAACCAAATTTCACATGTAGTTTTGGTTTATTGAGATTTCGATCTGATTAGATTTTGGTGCATATCGACCCAAAATTAAGGAGGGGCGGGGAGGGGGGCTTAAAAATTAAAATTATAATATTTTCAAAGGGGGAAAAAAAAGAAAAAACAAGAAAAATGAAATATACTATAAAATGACTCTATAATAATGAAAATATTTTTTTTCTGGAGTCAAAATTAGGTGGGGGAGAGGGGTAAAAAATTAAAAATCTAGGCCATTTAAGCAAACTCTACCAAATTTTGTATACATAATCAGTGTGCCCCTAGAAGTCTAAAAATGCAAAAACTAACCGCCCAAAATGGGGGGTTAGGATCAAAAAATGTTTATACTAAACTCAACCAAATTTTGTATACATAATCAGTGGGCCCCCAATAGTGTAAAAATGCAAAAACTAACCCCCCTAAATAATTTTATTAAATATAAGAGAGGGGCCAGGTGTATGGTAAAGTCAAGTGGATGGCCACATCAGAAGTGCCAATTTATTTATGAAGTGGAAAAAGTTGGCCACCCAACGCATTTTTTTCTAACATACCCCCTTAAAAACATGTCACATCTAGGCCGCGGGCCCCTGTGGGTCAAAAATGAAAATTCTAGGCCTTTGGATCAAACTCAAACAAATTTTGTATACATCATCTCTGTGGCCCCTCTAGGAAACAAGAAATCCAGAAACCAACTACCCGAAATGGGGGGAGTGTCAAAAATGAAAATTCTAGACCTTTTGACAATCAAACAAAATTTTGTATACATGATCTACAGGCCCATAAAGAATTAGAAATGCAAAAACCAACTTCCCAAAATGGGCTGAGCGGCTAAGATTTCTAGCTAATGCCACCCTCCCAAGCCAATTGTGTTTTAGAAATTGCTCAAAAATGCCTCTCTAAACGATTTTTATAAAAAAAAAATTACAGAATGCCTTACAAGCTGCAAAAAAGTTTCTATTAATAATTTCTGTGAAATTGAAATTTGTTTTATCTAATAAATTTCTTTAAACAAATAAGATGTTACTTCCTCCAAAATGCATTTTTTATGTGGCATTTCGGCCTTACTACCCATAAGCCAATTTACTACAACTAATTATTTTATTAATAAAAGAGTAGTTCGAAGGCATGAAATAAACTCAAAGAGGTTTATACAAACTTGTATGTAAACTCCTGATGATGGACTAATAATCCGAAATATATTGAGTTTGTATAAACCTCTTTGAGTTTTATTTCATTCACTGGGAAACTACACTCCCTTTATTTTATTAATTAATATCATGTTTCACCTAAAACCACTTTCTCTAAGTAAAAATAATTATTTTATTTTTTAAATTTGTCTCTACCCCCCGGCCTCAGGTTTTAGCCGGATGCCTCGAGTTGGATTCGAACCCGGGTCAAGGGCGGATCCAGGGTGGGGGGGGCGGAGGGGACCATCGCCTTGTTTAAATTGTAGAAAATTTGATCTAGTTTAAAAATATGTAGAGTGGTCTTTGTCGATAACGTCCTCCTTCATGATAAAAAATTGGAAAAATAAAAAAAAGTACGAGTTTTAGGGATATTCAAAAGTGATCATGGGGGGCTGTTTTTGACAGGCGCTCGTAGCGGTTCTCCTTAACCTAAATAGATGAAAATGTTATCCTTTTATCCGTAATTTAAAGAGCTTTAATTTATTTAATATATATTTTTTTGATTTGATAAGCCGTTTTAGAGTTATTCAAGACAAACCGATAAAACTCCGAAATTTTCTCATTTTGAGGCGCGTAGAAAAATATCCACAACATAGATTTGGGAGACAACTTAGGTAGTAATATTGGAATACCAATAAAGGTATTCCAGTAATAAAATCTTTACCGGGAATTATTTCTTTGTTTGTGCTCATTTTTTCACCTTGCCTTTATTAGTAGTCTCAGCCAATTTATTAACCACCATGCAAACAATAATTTTATTCGAATATATAGGTACATTAGTAATTTCATTATAAACTTGTATATAAATATGAAGAACTCAATTAGCGAACTATAGTCCAAGTATATTATAATATACATTTAATAGGTAAACCCTGTCCCTATTTCCTCTTTTTCATGCGCTCTTTTTGTTTGTTTTTAATTTTACAGAGTGTCAAAATCTCCTCTAAAAACTACTTTTGAAGTCCAAAATTTCAAAATTTTACCTCGGCGGGGGGGGGGGTGCCGGCATATGACCCCCCAAAATGGAAGTCTGGTACTCGCCCCTGATATAAGTGTAATGTTTCTTTAGAATCTAAGCGTATTTCTTGTAAATAAACATTAATTAATTGAATTTTCTACTAATATAGAAATACTAGCTGCGCGTGCCTTCGGCGGCCCTCTTGCTAGCCGGAGGGCACGTCCCCTAGACCCCCAACCCTCGAACCTCGCCCCCACCCCCCACTCCCACCCACCAAACCCCCACTCCGCACCATGCCCAACCCCCGCCCCCACACCACCACCCCAACACTCCATTCCGCACCCTAACCCACTACCCCACCCTAAAACCCCCTCCAGCACCCCCACTCCACACCCGTTCCTAACCCCCCGCTCCCACACCACAACCCGCACCCCACCCACCTAGGATCCCGTGCCCTCCAACCCTGCGCACCACAGCCCCTCCTAGCCCCCTGGACCCCACCCCGCACCACCCCCTTCACCCCACCCTACTCCGCCTCACTCCTCACCCCACCCCCGCACCCAGTTTTTGCATTTCTAGCCTTCTAGTGACCCACAGATATGTATACAAAATTTCGTTGAGTTTGGCCCAAGAGAAAGAATTTTCATTTTCTCTGACCCCCCCCCCCCCCCGACATTTTGGGCGGTATAGTTTTTGCATTTCTAGCTCTCTAGAGTGCCAGAGATTATGTATACAAAATTTGGTTGAGCTTGCTCCAAGGGCAAAAATTTATATTTTTTCACCCTCTTCTCCTTTTTGGGTGTGTTTTGGGGAAATTTTTTTAAACAAAAGTTGTCAGAAATCACACCCCCTACAACTTTGTTTATCATACAATTTACTGTAGGGTTAATAGTTTAGGAGTTATTTGATAATATTCATTCGTGCGCCCCCCCAAACCCCTTTCTGGGCTCAAAATATCAAAACGTTATATAGCTAAAAACGTAAGTTAGAAGACATCTGATGTAAATATGAAATTTCACAATAATCCCTTCAGCCGTTTTTACGTGAATCGTGATCAACTTTTCGGAAACGACGGAAACAGACAGACGTACATACAGACATAAATTTTGTTGAGTGGGTGTTTTCGTTCATAACTTTGATTGAAACGTGTGCAAGCAAAATTTGGCGTGATTTGGACCAATGTACAGACAAAACCTTAATTTTATATATATAGATTGTTATATTTTGTATTTTTTTAATATCGCCCCCACATAAAAATTCCCGGATCCGCCCTTGACTCGGGTCCACTTGGTTAGCAGGCTGACACGCTAATCCCTAGCCTACCCGACCCCCAAATGCATTCGTTAATTTAAATTCGTCCCTTTTAGGAACAGCTTTTTAAAAGCAAGCGCGCGGCCCTAGGCTAGTCGCTATAGCGCTCTCTTGCGGACTATTAGTGAAGCTCCTAACTTTCTATCATGCTAAAGTAACTCTTATTGTGAATTGTAATCTTGTAGTATCTTTTATCTATGATCTCTGATCTGAGTTTTCTATCATCAACTAAATTATTTATTATTTGAAAATTTTCCAACGTATATATTAAAATTAATTTCTTAAATTTATTAAATTTTAAAATATATTTTTAAATGATTATATGTTTACAAATAGTGAATTTCTATTATTAATTTTTATAATATATTTCTTTTGTTTGATTAAAAATGTCATCTCGTTTATCTGTAAGTAAAAATAAAACCCCTTTATTTATACACATGTTTTTCTCTTTTATCATTATTAATCAATTATTTTCTCTTATTAGAAAGAAGAAATTGCTAAGCAATTTATGCTTCCAGAGAGAAAATCTAAAATAGCAACTTTATTAAAACAAGATGGACAAGCATACTGTATATGCAGATCATCTGATAGTTCTAGATTCATGATGTATGTATAATAATTATAGAGTATATATATTATAATTAATCTAAGAGGATAAATTTAATTTATGATCCATAGGGATTGTTTTTATTATATTTATTTAATTTAATTTAGTAATGCCTAATATGCATTAATATAATACAATAATTATCCAATATAACAAGATTAATAATAATAGACAAAGTAATATCATTAAATTAATATAATAATAATAGAGTATATACTAAGTAACAATATAGAAATATAAAAATAATATAAGATAATAGTAATATAATGAAATATAGTAGTAGAATAGTTACTTGTAGACTAGGGTCAACATTTTGAACAAGACTGCGACTTAATTAGTATTCAATGAGAAATCCAAGGGGTTTTCTAGTTGTTTAGATAAATCGTTATAACATCTACTTAATCTGAATATTGGATTAGCTTCAGAGTGTCTGGTGGATGGTACTTCTGGATAAAAAGCTAGTCTATTTCTAAGTATATAATTTGAGTTATGAATTGGAAACAAGTTTTGAATATCAGGACAATTCACTTTGTTAGACTTAATCTTGTACACAAATATAACATCGGAGGCAATCATGGAAGTTGTAATAGAAGCAAGACAGAAAGTTTCAGCAGTTGAAGTGTAGTCATGGTCGTATTTCGACAAAGGATTGCCCGAAAGGCATGTCATCATCATTGAGTATACAGTCCTAAGACTGGTTTGACGCAACCACCCGTCTCTGTCCCCCGCCAGCATGATTTGACCTTCTTCTAGGGTGGACCGCTGCATGACGGCAACGCGTAACCAAGGTAGATGGTAAATGGATGGGATGGCCAATCAGATGACAGGCACTGAATGTTCCTGTCATCTGATTGGCCATCCCAGCCTTCTCCATTTACCATCTACCTTGGTTAAGCATTTACTTTGCGTCGCGCAACCGGCCCTTAATGTCTCGCATCCCATATCCCCAATTATTTGGTGAAATATTCTAATCTGGGCCTTCCCCTTTTCTTTCCCACCTCCCCCTCCAAGATAACATCCCCTAAGCAGTCCCCCATGTCTCAGTGTCTGCCACATCATCTGACCTCTTCTCTTCTTCAGACCCTTCCACAAGGTTCTTCTTTCTCCGATTCTTCCAAGAACTTCTTCATTTGTAATTTTATCCATCCATTTGATATTCATCATTCTTCTGTAGCACCACATTTCGAAAGCCTCTAATCCAGTGGTTCCCAACCTGGGGGCGATTTGGGTTATCAGGGGGCAATAAATAAGTGAGGGGCGATGAGTATTCTAAGGGGCGAAATTAAAATAGTAACTGTACAGTAGAAGTTGCCGGGTAAAATAAAACAATAACAAAGTTTTCAAACTTTCATTTATTTTTTCAAACTTTAACTTAGCCCAGTAAATAGAGGGGTTTCAGCTTACATTAATTGCGGGAAAAGATTTTTTTAGGTATGGTGTGGGTATGCGAAATCTAAGTTTCCGACCTCGAAAATGTGCGGGACAACTTTTGGTGGCCTAAAAACTTCGAAATTTTCGGAGTTTTTCCAGTTTCCCGCTTATAATTCGAAAACAGTTCATATTTTGCAAATAACCGTCCTATAGTAAATTAAAGAGGCCAAAATTTCACGTCGATTAAAAAAAATATCCAAAATTGGTCCAGTAGTCGATTTTTAATGGGGATCCAAAAAACAGACCTGGGATCACTTTTGAATATCCCAAAAACTATCATTTTTTTCGATTTTTCCCATTTTGACCATGAAGGAGCACATTTTCGATAAATACCACTCTATACATGTTTAAACTAGATTAAATTTGCTGCAATTGAAACAAAGTTTCATCTTAATTGGATATAATGGTAGCCCGTGCCGCAATGAGGTTGAAGTTTTTAAAAAAAAACTGCAATTTTTTGCAAAAAATCGCAGTTTTTCCTTCATAAAATGAAAACCACTCATCCTAGAAACTTGATTCTTATCTCATTGTCTAAGAAATTTTGTTACTTGAACGTTTACTTGGACTACTTTTTGTTAAAAGTCTTAGATTTATAGATATCCAGCATTTTCCATGACAGGAAATTATCCATTGTTTCAAAAAATTTCAGTTTTTCCTTCATAAAATGAAAACCACTCTTCCTAGAAACTTGATTTCTCTCTCATTTTTTAGGAAATTTTATTTACTTGAACGGATACTTGGACCACTTTTTTTTATAAAACTCATTTTTAGAAAAGAAATATTAATTTTAGAAATAATCGAAATTTTAAAAACAACAAAAATTTAATTAACAAAAGGTCATATATGTGAAGACTTAAATGGAAAGTTTTTGCCGAGAGTAGCAGAATTTTTATATATGTACAAGACAATAAAGAGTGATCTTCTGCTGGAATTATAAATTTTATTTATTTATAACTTGATAACGACGTTATAAATATAATAATGATTTATAATTCCAGCAGAAGACACACTCTTTTATTGTCTCCTTCAATATGTGATAGCCCGAAATATATATATTGAAAAAGAAAAAAAATTTTTAAATCTTTTTATTTTTTAATTTTAATGTGAAATAACTGACCCAGTATCCTTAACTCATAGTAAATCCATATTAAATAATATATTTATTTACTCTTATCTTTATTAAAGATGTTTCACCTTGCACCAACACCACAATCTCTACTAATTATGTGAAGACTGTTTTATAATAATTATTATCAAAAATTTTTGTAAATATTTATATTTTTATTCATGATAATTTCATCACCAAGACCATTTCTATGATTGTCTACTTTTAAAAATATTTATTTGTTTAGTGTTGCTTTATATTCCTTTCATAAGCAACTTTTTATTTAAGGTAGTTGTTTTACCATATGTATTTTTTTGAAATTTAGAAAGATTATTATTTAAATATTTCTGCATCGATTGGTGGCAAAACGAAATTTATGAACAATATACTTCTAGAGATATTAAATTCCAAAGATAGGGTTTTTCAGACTCTTATACATTGCACTATACGGGATATCGGAAAATTTACATACATATTTAATTATAATTAAGAAACTCTTCTTATATATAAATATCCGCGATTCTTTTACGGATGACTCCGCATATCGCATCGAAACTCTTCTTACCATTGTTATAAAAAACTAAACCAAAGTTAAACAATAACTAATACATTTTTTAAGAAAATTTTAATTCATAGTTACAACACAGTTTCTGATAATACTGAAAAATGTATAATGAAAAATTTACACTAAAAAGCTGACAACAACGCATTTATTTAACCTAAAAAGTGGGTTAACTTTAGTAATTTTTTTGAGGTTTTTTCGCTTCAGCCATTGTCGCAACAGCTTTCAATCGCTTATTAAGAACTTTTTGTTTTATAAATTTCTCTTTATAATGTACTTTATCTGAAATTTCCATGATAAAATATATACAAGCTCGGACAGTTTTGCCAGGTTTATCAAACGAGCACGTGAATGGCTAGTAGTGGGACATAAAACACCAAAAAAATTTTGGGCTTATGAATTATAAATTCTTATTGTCTTATACTCTAGCATTAACTTTTTGCTAGTATTGTCGCGAAACAACTACCTTAAATTCCATTGATAAAGAGCGAAATTATCCCGAAACGTTTGGTATTTTAAATTTAATGAAAGTCTAATATATTGTCACAAAATTTATAAGAGCTCTAATTAGAGAAAATGTTAGTAAGGTCCCATAATTTGTCGAATTGATTATTTTTTATTTTGAAGTCGTTAATATAAGAGGCATTCTTGAGAAATGAGCGTTATTTCAATGTCTTCTATCTGATTATTCAAATTGACTTTATTTCGATTTCATTCACCCAACATTGTATAGAATAGCATTTTTTTTCCATAGTATGATTTTCTATTTTATTTAACCCATCACTTTGTTTCAGAGGTTGTGATAATTGTGAAGAATGGTATCATGGCGATTGTATTAGTATATCAGAGAAAGAATCTAAATATATTAAACAATTCTTTTGCATTGTAAGTATAAAATATTAATATTTACTTAAATTTTAAGATTATGTCTTAGTAACTACTTGATACAGACCTGTGCACGCGACTAAATAGGGGGGTGAAGGGTTAAATGCCCTTCTATAGATTCCAAAAAATGCCATTATTTTCCATTTATTTTGCAACAACTTGTAAATACTTAATTGTTAGGATCACTTAAAATATGACTAAGATTTTTAATTCTAGACTTTTAAAACTCACAATTTTCAAATTTAATTATTTTTAATATTCTTAGAAAATCATAAGATGGTGTCATCTATTAAATCCGATGGAATGGAATATTTTTAATTATATGTCAGAGAGGTTGTTTTTCACCCCCTCGGGAATCGAACCCGAGTGCCATTTTCAGCAATCCGGGTCATCTGGCTCACCTGTGAGGTGCGAACTAATTAAAAATAATCCATTCCATCAGATCTAATAGATGACACCATCTTATGTTTCTCTAAGAAAATTTGAATCTATTACCATCTGCAAATTGAAATCTTTCATTTTTTATATGTTGATTTCGGGTTGGATAACCAACTACAAATAAAATCCGTTTTACAAGAGGCTAAATGTGGGACTAAAAAAATTGTCTCTTGTAATACTGAATTTCACTTTTGCAATTTTATTAAGTCTAAATTTTTAGCCTGGCGTAAAATATCACCCTAAATCTACGTTAATTTATTATTATGTATTATATTATTTATTTATTTTACTTAATGATACTCTGAGTCTCTTAGAGCATAAAATACAGAAGAAACATTATACCTTACAACATTATATCTCGAAACAATAATACAAAAGAATATTTCAATACAAACAGGATATGTACATAATATGACACAGCATTTTAATATCAATAATACCTCAATACACTCCAACTCATCACCTATTCGTTCCTTTATCATTTGGTAACATTCCATTTTATTCAACATTACTTCACACAATCATATCCTTAAACTAAAAATAAAATAATATGTGGCGGCCCGAAGACACTAAGATGCCCATATACAGGTCCTTATAAAGTTATACAGCGCTTACAAAAAACGTTTTCAATAGAAATCAATGGTAAAATAATTGTAGTATCTAGTGACAGAGTAAAACCCTCTTTTTTCACGACATCATCAGAACCCATAACGCCTTGCATCACCACAAACTAAAATAACACTTGGTCTAAAGTCAATGATGTGCTTCCGTTTCCTCCAACTCCTGTCCTGCCCTGAAAAAAGTAACCTTTAAAATTCCACCAGAAGCAGAAGGGTATAGATCCAGAAGCGGACGTATTATCAAGAAACCTAAAAGATTTGGAGATTCGTAATTACGTTTTTGGAGGGGGGAGTGGGTGACGGCCCGAAGACGAAACATTTTATATGTTAACTAGCTGCAAGGCCTTCGGCGGCCCTCTTGCTAGCCAGGGAGTACGCCCCCTGAACCCCCCCCCCTCCCCCCGAACCCCCCCCCCCCATACACCCGTCCCCAACACCCGCCATCACACCACCACCCCACACCCAACCCCCGCACTAACCCTCTAGACCCTAACCTGAACCCCCACTCCACCCCCATGCCCTCCAACCCCACCTCACTAAGCCTCTGGATCCTCACCTGAACCCTCCACTCCACCCTGCACCCAGTTTTTGCATTTCTAGCCTTCTAGTGACCCACAGATTATGTATACAAAATTTGGTTAAGTTGGTTCTAAGGGTAAGAATTTTCATTTTTTGATCCCCCCTCCATTTTGGGTTGTTAGTTTTTGCATTTCTAGCCTTCTAGTGACCCATAGATTATGTATACAAAATTAGGTTGAGTTTGGTCCAAGTGCAAGAATTTTCATATTTTGACCCCTCCCTTAATACGAATTACGATTACAATTGTGTCTTTACTATTATTCGGTTTCACAAATAAAGAAGCTACTAAAAATAAAAACAAATCAAAAATATAATTTGTGTAAGTATTACGTAGTAGTAGTAGTAGTCAAGCCATAACTACTCACCGCCTGTTGAGGACCCTAAAAAAGCCTCCAAGAAAAAAATGGTAATAATTTAAATTGCTGGGTGCTATATAAAGATTTTCAGTCCTTACAAAAACGCATTATACCACTTGTTTTATTTCTATTTATTTAAGGGGGGCGGGGGGCTGAGCGACAACACTGCTAGTAATAGTAGTAGTTGAGTGGATATTGATGAGGCAGTCCAAAAAAAGAAGATAATTTATACTATCTTTTTATTCATAAACCGAGGTTTCGGAGGCTATTCCCTCCTTCTTCAGGGTTTTGAAAAGTCAGTGAAGGAAATCCAAAGGGACATTCCCCTCTGTCTCCTCTTACAGTGGCAGTAACAATAATATATTGTATTTCATTCTCAGCAGAATTATATTGTAGTAATCTTAGTAGCGACTTCAAAACCTTGAAGAAGGAGGGAATAGCCACCGAAACGTTCTTTTTTTGGACTGCCTCATCAATATCCACTCAATTTCACTTATCAGTCCGTCTCCAAAAATTACTCCAATCTTAATAATAGTAGTATTTTTAGTTCAAAATTTAGTCTTCATTCTTGCATTTTTTGATTTTTTACTAAGAGAAAATTACTTATTCTTAATGAATATCTGATTTGAATTTGTCTGTGCACCACCTGTAACAATGTAATGTTCCACAGTTGGACCCCCTTTAGAGAGATTTTTGATTAATATAATTACACAACAAGCTCTTTTAGTTCTTAAAGTTATCTAATGATTAACAAATTAATTTAGATCTTTGAAAAATTCCAAAATCTAATTTTTCATTAAAAAAAAATTCTATTTTTTAGCGTTGTCAAGAAGAAGATCCTACACTACAAACAAGATTTAAAGCAAAAAGACGTGAAACGGATAGAAATTTGGAAGAAAAAAAAATTAAGAAAAAAAAGGATAAAATACTTGATACATGTAATTAATTCTTTAATATTAGTTATTAATTATTAAGAGTAGAAAAATTATAGCATCTACTAACTTTTTATTCAATCCTCAGTTCAATAAAAATTTCATAACACTAGATTTACTTCACAAAGGGCTTGTGGTAACTAGCCCCAAGTAGAAGAATTTATTTTAGAATTTTCAGAAGTCGATACTTAGTTGTATTTCTATCATTCATGTAGATAATTTGAATCCTAACTTTTCAGCTAATTAAAATTAGACTCTTTAATATACGCGATATACATCTTATTGTCATGTTGATAAAGATATCCACTTTTTTAACATGCATCTTCACTTTTATTCCATACTGGAGAGTAATAATTGGAATAAAAAAAAAACGATAATAATAGCCTAAAAATTTCGATAGAAAAACGAGATGGTCAACTACTCAATCCAAGGTGTTAGGATTATCTTATCTTATCTTATATTATTAAATGAGGTGGCGGGCGGGGTGTGAGTGTGGGGTTCGGGGGGCGGGGGGCGTGTACTAAATATATAGCTTTTAACTTGAAGCAAAAAGTTACCGAGCATCGCTCGGTGGCCAGGTACTTTTTATTATGTCAGAAGAGTTCTTTCACCCGGTTCAATTCCCGAATTAGTTGACAATCTCTTTTGATTTTCTATTGTAATATTTGGCTCTGGGCTCTTCTCTGTTCTTACACTTGAGTGAAATCTTACTCTTTTTTTTTGCATCTTATCATAAAAAACATAACAAAAAACAACTATTTTTCTTCTATCGTCCATTTTGAACAACGCCACCTGTTTAATTTGATCTTTTACCAATTTATTCTTTTTGCCTTAAGTTCTTTAATTTTACTTCTCTGCCCATTTTGGCACTTGTACATAGGGTAGTTGCCAGATGTGTTTGAGAAAAAAAAACGGAAAACTTTTTAATTTTTTTATTAATTGATAAATAATTAGTAGAGATTGTGGTGTTGGTGCAAGGTGAAACATCTTTAATAAAGAGTAAATAAATATTATATTTAATATTGATTTACTATGAGTTAAGGATACTAGGTCACTTATTTAATAAAAAATTAAAAGATATAAATTTTTTTCTTTTTCAATATATATATTTCGGGCTATCAACCCATCTTCAGGAAGTACAGAGGGTGACTAATTCAACTTATTGAATAACAGGTTATATATATTAGTAATGAAGCTGTTGCAGCTTTTATTTTTGTGATTAATTTGATTAAAGTTTAAATTTTTATTTAAATCACACATGATTACTTTATAATTATTTATTGAAACAAATAATTACAATTTTAATACGACGTTTCGATCGACTTATTCTGCGATCGTTCTCAAGTATGAGTACCCACTCCGATTATAGGTTAACTGAGTCAATCATGTTTATCTGGGCTCAAAGCTCAAATATACCGACGGCATCAGCGCCCCCTGTCGGATTGAGCATTACATGTTTTTAAAGATTATAAAAAGCAAAAAAATTATATTGACAAATCAAATGATAATAATAGCAATAATAGTACATAACAATTAATTCACTATATCAAGAATGTTATAGTTTACATCGTTGGATTTTTTTTTAATATAAGGTACATTTTGTATATTAACATATTTTTACATGAAGTTATATATATGTTTATTGAACAGAGGGAAAGAATTTTTAAATTATTTTAAAAGGACACTTTCTGTTAAGCTATTGTTAAGTGAGAATATAAGGTTGGCGTTTGTTGACATAGGTATGTTTAGATAAAAGAAAAGTTAGTAAGTTCATTGGCTTGTGTCTCTAGGTTGGGAATAAATTTTTGGCTTAGATATTAATAGGTCAATTATTATAAATTGTTTTACATGTTTTACATGAAGCATGGAATCACAAAAAATGTAAAACAATTGAAAAAAAAATGATGTAAAACAATTTATAATAATTGACCTATTAATATCTAAGCCAAAAATTTATTCCCAACCTAGAGACACAAGTCAATGAACTTACTAACTTTTCTTTTATCTAAACATACCTATGTCAACAAACGCCAACCTTATATTCTCACTTAACAATAGCTTAAGAGAAGGTGTCCTTTTAAAATAATTTAAAAATTCTTTCCCTCTGTTCAATAAACATATATATAACCTGTTATTCAATAAGTTAAATTAGTTACTTTCTGTACTTCCTGAAGATGGGTTGATAGCCCGAAATATATATATTGAAAAAGAAAAAAATTTATATCTTTTAATTTTTTAATTTTAATGTGAAATAAGTGACCTAGTATCCTTAACTCATAGTAAATCAATATTAAATATGATATTTATTTACTCTTATCTTTAACTGATATATATTACTGAAAATGACAAAAAAGCTTACAATCTACTTTTTTATATATTTATCATTCAATGACAATGCTTTTAACAAAGGTTTATTCCATGAGATAGCATCTTTGAATTCAGTACAACTAGCACTTATATTGAAGAAAACGCACAATTCACTTTTTACAGTGTTTACGACTAGACGATTTCTTTCGTCAGTCCATACATTTCACATGACGCTAAAGATTCGTTCCACAAAAGCGTTGGATACAGGAATACTACAGACAAACTGCACCATTTTCATCAAATTCGGTGCTCCTTCTTTTTTGAAAAAATTACACCACATATTAATGGAGTTGCCTTCAAATGAAGAAAAAACACTTTGAAGTGCAGCCAGTTTTTCGTAAATATGTTCAGGGAGAGTTTGCTGCTTCCATGGAGATATTGACCATAGATCGAGCAGTTGATTAATCTAACTACCTACCTAAAATCCTACTTGTTGTGTTGGTTGGCGGCCCAAGCGCCAGATATTACGCGAAATTTTTTTAAAACCGGACAATCTTTTGTCATTTGTTAATAATGTTTCACTTAAAACCGAGGGGTGAACCGCGACCTAAAGTCGTGTACACCTACTTCCACTTTCATTTCCAAGTACAAGACAATAGATGACAATAGATTATTTAATGAATTCCAAATAATTCCAAAGACGGTGTACACTTAATTCCAATCGCGGTTCACCCCTCGCTTAAAACCTACACCTCTTTCCTTAGGGATAATTAAATACAAGTTGATTTTATATATACCTACCGCTTGCCTGTTTTTTTTATTATATAGGAAATTCACTGTTAAAATTCTCATTTGGCAATAGATTTGATAAATTGCAAATGTGAGGAACCACTTCAACTTGAACTCTCTCCCGACCTCTCTTTTTCCAAACACTTAAAACCTTCAAGATCTCACAAGATCTCAACTTACAGCCACCTACGTCTCCACCCTTTCTTTTGATCACTTTCTTCACTAACTCAAGATCTCTTTAAAAAAATACCTATTAGTAATTTAGAATAAAAGTGTAAATCCAAAGTTGTTCATAATTAAATACTGCATCAAATTTAATGATACGTTTCTCTGGAGATATTAGGAAAAGATATAAAAGAGCTAACAAGTATTAATTACAAATTTTACATAGTTTCATTTTAAGATATAATCATAAAAGCCATTGATAAATTAAATTCCAAATCCGCCGGTGGCCCGGATAACGTCCCACCAATTCTCATTAAAAAATGCGCCCCTGAACTTGCCCCTATCTTATCCAAGCTATTCCAACTCTCTTACGAATCGGGCATATTCCCCAAAAGCTGGAAAATAGCCAGAGTCACATCTATTCCTAAAAAAGGAGACTCTTCACAAATCTCTAATTACAGGCCTATCTCGATCACCTCTGTTCTTTCCAAAATAATGGAATTAGTCATAAACCAACACGTCCTTCATCACTTAGAAAACAATAAATTAATTCACGATAGGCAATATGGATTCAGACAAAATCGTTCTACAGGCGACATCCTAACCTATGTCACCCACACCTGGAACATTTCCCTAGAGGCCGGAAAAGAAACCCTCGCTGTAGCCCTTGATATCTCCAAAGCCTTTGACCAGGTTTGGCACAAAAATCTTCTTGCCAAACTGCCAGCCTTTGGATTCTCACCAACACTTCGCAAATGGATAGAAAGCTTTCTGACAAACCGAAGTATAAAAGTTGTGGTGGATGGGACATCATCTGAATCGTTCTCCACAAACTCTGGTGTTCCCCAAGGCTCCGTAATCTCCTCCACACTCTTCCTAATTTACATAAACGACCTTATTGATCAAACGGCAAACCCCACTCATTGCTACGCCGACGATCGCACTCTACACGGCAAACCCGCACTCCCGAATAATCGAATCAATGTTGCCTCCTCAATTACTTTCGACCTAGACAAACTGAATAAATGGGGCTCTCAAAATTTAGTTAATAGAGTAAAGGGTGTGTAGTTTCACAGTGAATGAAATAAAACTCAAAGAGGTTTATACAAACTCAATATATTTCGGATTATTAGTCCATCATCAGGAGTTTACAAGTCAATACTCTATTAACTAGTTAACTTTAATTCAAACAAGACTCAATGCTGTCTAATTTCTAGGCGCGAAAATAAAGATTTCCCTGATATTCATTTCGATTCGAATACCCTGAAAATATGTGACAGCCTATCCATGTTGGGCGTCTCTGTCGCATCTGACCTGTCTTGGAATGAACACATCTCCTCTGTAGCGAAATCTACAGCAAGGAAGATTGGCCTCCTATTCAGGTCCAAGCGATTTTACAAACCCCCACAACTTCTCACCATCTACAAGGCCCAAATCCGCCCCTGTCTCGAATACGGCTCTCATCTATGGAGAGGAGCCTCAAAATATTCTCTTGCTACCCTTGATGCAATTCAGAAACGAGCCGTCAGGCTAATTGACGATTCTACCCTCACCGACTCCCTCGACTCGCTGGCTCATCGAAGAAATGTCTCTGCCCTTTCCCTTTTCTATAGATACTATCACGGCAGGTGCTCTGATGAGATAAAATCAATAATTCCCCCCAAAGCATGCTTTGCACGTAGCACGCGTTTTGCCGACTCCCAACACTCTTTCGCGGTCAAATTAGAAAAGTGCCGGACCACTTCATTCGCCAATTCATATATCCCCATGACTTCAAGGAACTGGAACTCCCTCCCAGCCTCCATCTTTCCCAGCACTTATAATCTTCAAATCTTCAAAACCGGAGTGCATAGACACCTACGTCTACACCCTCTCACTTAATCAACTTTCCCTTCTCTTCGGTAATGCAAGGGTCTTTCGAGATCCATAGGGGCTGCATCTTTACTGGTACACCCCTTCTTGCATTCGATTGCATTAAAAAAAAAAAAAGATAACACGATTTTTCCGCAACTTAGTAGGGCCAAAAACTTGGAATTTTCTATTGAGGGAACTTTTAAGATGTAAAATGATTCTGAAGCCTTATTATAAAAACTTGATTTTAGAAGTTTTCCTTATTTCATCCCCATTACATCTAAATTGTTAAAAAAAAAAACAATTTAATAACAAGCAATTTTCAATTTGTTAGCTTCAGCAGCTGGGAGAAATCCTGATATCGTAAAATGAAACCATGTTTGTCTTATTTCTAAGTTTTAAGCTCTTTTTCTATCTTTTAATAATATTCCAATAGGAACATAGCAATTAATTTGATACAGTTTTTAATTCTGAACATTTTTTGGATCTATACTTCTAAAATTAATAGTGGGAAATCTCTCGATAAATGAACATTTTACCATCGGATTTCCTATATATCAGGCACCCGGCTTAAATAAATACAATTAATGAGTAATATTTTAAATAGACCTGCTATGTTGATAGAGAGCAATAGCTTAAGGTCAATTATTATTTCATATAACTTATATTCTTATATCTTCTTCTTCGAAGAAAGAAGATATTCTTATATATTGTTAATAAATAATTTCAATTAAATTGAAAATATTCTTGGAAAAATCACGTATATGGTTCTCTAATGAATCCGAAATGTTATGGATTATTTTTATATGTCTGAACGGGAATTTAGAATAGAATAGAAAGTAATTCCTCAATACAAATTAATGTTACCAATCAATGAAAATCATTAACAAATACAAAATGAACTCGAGTTGGACAAATCATCCATAACATCTCAGATTATGTAGAAGAATTTTTGCCAATATAATCTAACTCTACTAACAGAAAATTAATTTTTTTTAAATTTGTTATTGATTTCAATTTTTCTTTTAGATGAAACTAATAATTATCAGAGAGATGATGATTTTATCTATGACACTGTTCGGCCATCTACTAATTTATCTTCAAAAAATAAAAAAATTAAACCACGAGCTAATGTATTTTGTTTTTCCATTATAATAATAATTATTATTATTATTTAAAATAATTAAAATTTATTGTTTCTTTTTTTGTTTTTTTATTTAGAAAAGAGATGCTCGTTCGTCAGGTCAATCTAGACGACGTAGACGCGATTCTAGTTCAGACGGCGACGGTATGCCTGAACAAGGTTTTCGCCAATGGGGCACAGATCCCCGACAATGCTATGCTCCTCAATGTTCAGAACAGGCTAGAGATAATAGTAAATATTGCTCTGACAAATGTGGATTTAAACTAGCAACTAGTAGAATATTTCAAGTAATTATTATCTCTTTATTTATTATTAATTTAATTACTTGATACGCCTGGGAGACAGACCAAAAATGTGTGGAACGTGGAGAACAATCATTGATAAAAATAGAGAATAGGCCCCGTGACGTATGACGTGACATGGATACATTACCGAACCTCAAAAGGCTTGTTTGGGAACAAATTTTTTTAGCTAATCAAACCGAGTTCATGAACCGAACCTATTAAAAGTTCTCTAAATGAATATTTGGGAACCAGGATGCTTGCGCTATAAAATAAAAAATAGCGTACATCTTGCAGCTTATTCCATTTTAACCTAATCGGTATCATTTTTAACCATGAATTAACTCTGTGTCTGGATTCAGATATCATCGGACGAATGTTGGATTAAAAATCTGAATTTTTAATATGTTATTAATCGAAAACAAATACGTATAAAATAATTTTTTGAAAAAGATCTGACTAAGGGTTTTCGTGTAATTAATTATTAAAAATCGGACTTTTAACACGTACTAAATAGGAAATGTTGGCTGAATGCACATATTTCGATTAATCTAGCCAAATCGTATGATGGGAAAAAAACAAAAGACTTTTATTTATAAAGATAAATTATCTTAGTTAACGTTAAAAAAACTTTCTGACGCAGGGTTTGGTAAATATTCAAATCTAAATGATCGAAAATATCAGTCCGCTTCACTTAAAAATAAGTAAATCACGTGACTCTTCAAAGTGTAGCAACGTCTCTTAAGAAAAACGCTTTTCTATATATTTAAAAGTTTATAGCCATACTCACATCAAAAGATTAACTACTGACAACTAGTAGATGCTTAGTTGCCAGATATACTTTAGGCGAAAAAATACTCGAGTCAAAAGACATTTATTAAAAAAATAAAAAAAAAAAATCTCTGGCTCGACAGCCCTTTATGGGTCTTGGCCTACTGAATTGGTTGGTGTCCTAATTGGAAACAGTACTGAGGGGTCAAGTGGTTAGCTCAACGCAATCTCTACAACCTTCCTTTCAGTGTTCTTAACCGAGATTCGCTGCTTCTCAATCAAGCAGCTACTCATTTATCCTCACGAGGCTGAGTGAACCCCGTTCCAGACCCTATACTTACAGAAAAATTTCTGAGTATAGCCGGTAATCGAACCCGGGACCTCCTTGTTGGCAGCCAGCCATGTTAACCACTACACCAAAGAGGCCGCCCAAAAGACATTTTTTATATTTATTAATTAAATTATTTCATATATCCGATTAAAAATGATGTTAACTAATATCTAAATTAAAATAATTAATTTATGTGTCAAAATTTATAATTTTAGTCGAAATAGTCGAAAAAATTTAGATTTTATTTTGACTTGCGGGGTAGTGTCCGATCAACCTTAAGATCAAAAAACAGCTTTTGCTAAAATGTTGGTATTTCCAATGCGAATTTTTTTTTAAATTTTGGTCTTTCTAACTTTGGAACTTCTGGTTCAAAAGAAAAACATAATTTGTGAATGATTTTATTGAGATTTTAAGGCCATGTCATAATATAGGAATAAATGAAAAATTTATTGTATATTTAAATTTATTATTAATTATATATAAGGACGTCTCTAGCGTAAATAAGTTTTCAGTTTTGTTATTCAATAAATGTGCGAGTAAGCGATTCTTTCATTAGAATCTAATCGAGGAAAATGATTAAAAAAATTGCGGCGCGGGTAGAATAATGTCTCTTCATTTAGAACTACGACATTGCAAGGATGCCAAATACATGTCCAGATTAGTTTCTTAATTTATATTATTCTAGGAACAGCCTTTTGACTCTGGGTAAGAAAATACTAAATCGAAATGAATTTCAGATTTAGATATTTATTATTTAAAATGATTAATTCACCGAAACTGCAAACAGCGTACCGAGTTGAAAAAGTTTCACTTTTTCCTCCTATTAATATTATTATTTGAAATTTCCATTTTTTTTATTTAATTTTATAGGTTCTTCCTCAACGGATTCAAGAATGGTCTCTTTCGCAATGCATTGCAGAAGAGACAAATAAAAAGACCCTTGAAACAATACGAAAAAATCAAACAGAAGTTCGAATTATTCTACAAGAATTGGACAAACAGCATAGAGAATTGGATATGGTTCTTGAAAGGGCGAAAAATGCTACGATCAATACAAAAGCAGAAGAAGAAATGGCTGATGAGGAAGGCGAAATATCCATGTATTGCATCACATGTGGCCATGAAATTCATTCGAGAATTGCTATACGACATATGGAAAAATGTTTTAACAAGGTTAGTTTATTATGTTATGATATACCAATTAAAAAAAGGAAAAAATTGCTAACAGAAAAAAGTATAAAGTTTGTTTATAAAACATTTCGCTTACTTTAAAATTGATTATATTTTCCTAGTTTAACTACTACTGTGGGCAATAAATAGTAAGACTTTTTAATTAAAATTTCGCGCGGAAACCCATTCGTCGAAATATATTTTTTCTAGGTTGGTATGACTGTCAGTGACATCTGTGCCAAATGTCACATCAAAATAATCATTGGTGTTTAGTATACGCTTGTCTTTCTGAAGTACAAAAAGTGCATTCGGCGATTTTTAAAATGAGTGAAATTATTCAACAAAGAAGTTCCATTAAATTTTGTGTGCGGAATCAAATTTCTGGTGCCGAAACGTTCAGAATGTTGCAAAAGGCCTTCGGTGATAATTGTATGTCGCGAGCAAGTGTTTTTGATTGGTACAAACTGTTCAAAGAGGGTCGAGAACGCGTTGACAACGAACAAGTCAAAAATCAAGGTCCTGTTGACAGTTTTCTTCGATTATCGAGGTGTGGTGCACTCAAAATTCCTTCCGACTGGCCAAACTGTCAACAAGGAATACTATTTGAGTGTTATGCGTCGTTTGCGCGAAGCTATTCGTAAAAAGAGGCCGGAATTATGGGCCGACAACTCTTGGTTATTGCACCACGATAATGCACCTTCGCATACTGCATTGATTATTCGTGAGTTTTTCGCCAAAAATTCAATCAATATCGTTCCATAACCACCGTATTCGCCTGATTTAGCTCCTTGTGACTTCTGGCTGTTCAGCAAACTCAAACGACCGCTCCGTGGAAACCGTTTTGAGTCAATTGAAGATATTAAAGCGAATCGCTACGCGCATTGAAGGCTATTCCGGAAATTGGCTTTAACAACTGTTTCGAAAACGTTGGCGCAAGTGTATTGAGGCCGGGGGGATTACTTTGAGGGGGACGAAATAGATTTGGAAGAATAAATAAAGAATTTTAAAATTAAGAACAAAGTCTTACTATTTATTGCCCATAGTAGTAGTTCAGCAGTTCAAGTCCGACTATTAAATATTTTAACTCTATCAATAACCACTTAATAAGAGATGAATTTTTTTATTTAAGGTAGTTGTTTTACCATTTAGGTTTTCTTAGGATTTTTTTGAAATTTAGACAGATTATTATTTAAATACTTACTTCTGCATCGATTAGTGGCAAAACGAAATTTATGAACAATATAGTTCCGGAGATTTTAAATTCCAAAGATAGTTTTTCAGACTCTTATACAATGCACTATACGGGATATCGGAAAGCTTACATACACATTTAATTATAATTAAGAAACTCTTCTTACCATTGTTATAAAAAACTAAACCAACATTAAACAATAACTAATACATTTTTTAAGAAAATTTTATTTCATAGTTACAACACAGTTTCTGAGATATTAATGAATGAATAATGATAAATTTACACTTGAAAAGAAGCTGGCAACAAAGCATTTATTTAACCTAAAAAGTGGGTTAACTTTAATAAAAATTTTTGACGTTTTTTGCTTCATTGTCTCAACAGCTTACAATCGCTTATTAAGAACTTTTTGTTTTATATGGTAAATCTTCCTTTATAATGTACTTTATCTGACATTTCTATGATAAAATATATACAAGCTCGAACAATGTTGCCAGATTTGTCAAACGAGCTCGGGATAGGTTAGTAATGGTACATAAACAGCAAAAAGTTTTGGGCTTATGAATTATGAATCCTTATTGTCTGTTCTACTAGTATATACTCTAACATTAACTTTTTGCTAGTATTGTCGCGAAATAACTACCTTAATTACACATAATTAATTATTTGAATTAAAGTTATAAATTGCATTCAAAAATGCTGGTGTCGTCGTGTTTTATTTATAAAAATAATCAATTTGTACATCTAAATTGATTATTTTTATAATTAATATACAGTACCTGGCCACCAATTTTTGCTTCAGTTAATAGCTATATATTAATTCCCGAAACCCCCCCCCCCCACCAATTAACTTTCCCTCTGATCTCCCCCCCCACTCCACCCCCGAAACCCCGGACCCCTCACCACTGCGCCCACGCACCCAGTTTTTGCATTTCTAGCCTTCAGTGGCCCACAGATTATATATATATAGGTATATGAATAAATGCGGTATAATTATTTTTTTTAATTAAATAACAATTTTTGATTTCATCAATTAAATTGTCAAATTAATATTTGTGGGATTTAAAACTCGATTTTTAATCAATTAAATTGTCCAATTTTTAATATATAATAATAATTGTAATAATCTTATTGTGTGATATAAAATTAAAAAACCAATTATAATTATTTATTAAAAGGAAATTGAATAAAAATGTAAATAAATATTTTTATCGAGACAACCACCTGTGAATAATTATTTCAATTAACAAAAAACCCATCAAAAACAACTTAGCCGAAGATGAGACCGTGACAGATCGAATGTCCAACTCAAAACTCTCCTAACCAGTGAATTTCATCCAAATCGTTAGAGCCGTTTTCGAGAACCCGGCCGAATATATATATATACAAACTTTGCTCGTTTAATATAATAAGATATTATAAATAACCATTGTGAATGAATAGACACATATACACTCCTATGACTGGTTTGACCACCTGCCTTCTTCCCTCGATATCTATCCCCTGTGAAATCTTTTCTCTTCTATAAAATCACACATGAAATTATTATATAATAATCATTTTTTTTTTAGTATGAAAGTCAATCATCATTTGGCTCTATATATAAAACACGAATAGAAGGGAATAATATGTTTTGCGATTATTATAATTCAGCAAATCGTACCTACTGTAAACGGCTACGTGTCTTATGCCCTGAACATTCCAAGGACCCCAAAGTCTCTGATACTGAGGTAAGTCGAAAAAAATAATAATTAATCTATCATTCTAAATATATGAATAATTTGTAAAATAAATTATTTGAAAACAAAATCATAATATATTCAAGACCCAAGAGCGATAATGTTTTAACTAGATGATAAAAATATTTTTGAGGCAAAATTTGAAATTTTAAATAGATAGAAAATTCTTAATATTCGTTGATAAACTAAATTAAATTATATAAAATAAATATATATATATTTTAAATTATGATTTATACTAAATTTGTATACTTCTAAAAAAAAAATAAGCTGACGTGTTCTGATGTGGCCATCCACTTGACTTTACCATACAACCTGGCCCCTCACTTATATTTAATAAAATTATTTATAATTAAGTAGGGGAGGGGGTTAGTTTTTGCATTTTTAGACTTCTGGGGTCCCATTGATTATGTATAGAAAATTTGGTTGAGTTTGCTCAAATGGCCTAGATTTTCAACTTTTAACCCCCCCCCCTCACCCCCCCTTAATTTTGGGCTGATATGCACCAAAATCTAATCAGCTCTTAATCTCAATGGACCAAAACTACGTGTTAAATTTGGTTTCGATATTCACACTAGTTTTTGAGCTAGCTCGTCCAAAAAATTTAGTAACGCACAGACTAACAACCAGGCAGACTAACAGACATTTTGACAAAACAATTATTATCTCGGAAAAATATAATTTTATCGATGTTCACTTAATAGAACTTTTTTGTAGACCGTAATGCCATGGTTTCGCTCAATTTCTTTAATCAAAATAGTTTCAGCCGTTTTTGAGATATTTCGAAAAAAAGAATGAAAAAAACCACTTTTTTCATGCATGATTACAATACTTGACCATACCCTGTATGGTAAAGTAATAATATTCTATACGTAGGTTCCTTCCTGGACCCTTATATACCCTGAAGAAGGTACTATCCGAATTGTCATCTTTTTTAAAAAGGATGAAAATGTTCTCATAAAGGTTAAATAAGCCAGTGGCGTATTCACGGTGTGAGAGGGCTAGGGGTCAGAACCCCCCCCCCCCCCCTCCAGAGCCAAACCCTATCTATCTGTCATTTAAATTTCGAGCTAAAATCTAAAGTTGACTAAACAGCAAAAATGAAAAATAAATTTTGGTGTTGGGAATATATGGGCTAATATAGTCAAGTCAAATTAGGCCAATTTTCGACAAATAAAAACATTAATTGGCAAAGATCTTAATTCTGGTATACATGCTTATTATGGCTTCCCATTGGACATACTAAAAGTCTCCGTCAAAATCTGTTAATATTTCAGTACTTTTTTAGTTTTTTCTAAATATCTTGAAAATGACTTGACCAATTTTGATGAAATTTAATATCCTAATTAATAATAATTTCGATTATTTGGTCATAAGAATTGGAGATTTACGTTATTTCCTCATTGATCATATCATCAGAACTTGACCAAATTAATATGGGACCACCTCTAAGGTACCCCCTTCCAATAAAAAAAGAATCATCGAAATCGGTCCACGTGGCAAAAAATTCTCGCTAAACATACATAAAATAAATAAATAAATAGCTATCCTGACTACCTTGGAGCTCTACTGATCCAAAAGCAGAAAGAATCATTAAAATCGGTTCATAAACAATTATGTTATACGCGAACATACATAACAAAAAAGGTTCAATACCCATGGAATTTATATGTTACCAATCGGTAACTATACTGAACCCAATGCAAAAAAAATCATCAAAATCGGTTCATAATTGGCGAAGAAATCAGGTAACATAGACACAAAAAAAATTCAGCCGAATTGATAACCTCCTCCTTTTTTGAAGTCGGTTAAAAAGTGTCAGACCATCATTCGTCAATACGTTTGTCCCCATGACTTCGAGGGCTCGGCATTCCCGTCACTAATAAACTTCAAAACCATGGTGCACAAACAAACAACTACGCCTCCACCCTTTCTCTTGATCTATTCCATGATTAAAATTAATGACAGTAATTTTAAGTGTAAAAGGAAATCAATGAGGTTGTTCTTTGCTTGATTCAAATAAACACACATAATTATCTATATGTAAAACCAAGGCTGTATTGGAGGCTATACGGCGTATACCCTCTGGTTTTGATCTGAGCAAATAGCGTATACTTACCCTGTGCTAGGTTGTACATTTCATTTATTTATTTATTTATTTATTTCATTTTCAACGGCTAAAAGCCTCAATTTACAAAATTATAAAATTATACATTAACAAAACTCATTACATACTCAACAATACATAAACAATACTCATTACATACAACAACAATAAATTAACAATACTCATTACATACATCAACAATACATTAACAATACTCATTACATACATCAACACATTACATAATTATATATTAGCATTACATTAGTTATTCATAAATAAGTGTGAACTTCTTGAATAATGCCACTACCTTATAGATTTCCAAAGAAAATTCCTGAGGGTTAACCAATTTTGGTGCCAACTGATTGTAACAATGACAGAGTCTAAAGACTGGATTTCTTTCAGGATGTCTACCAGTAGGCATCTCTGGATAGAATGGCATTGTTTTTCTTAATGCATAATTGGGGCTATGTAGAGGAAAGAGAGCAGCAAGCTCTGTACATTTTACCTGACCCGACATAATTTTATATATAAATATGCAATCAGAGGCGATCATACAGGAATTTACAGAAGCTAGGCACATTTTATTTTAAATTACATTATAACCCCCTTCCCGGTTTATAACGTGTATACGTCTGATTTTTACCCTCCATATAGCGTATACCTTCTGCTAATTTAACGACTATAGCACTGTGTATAATCTCATTGATTTCCCTTTATGAATCAACAACTCTACTACTCGCGGCAAAACAAAATCTTTTCAATTAATTTTTAATATGTTTTTTTTCATCATTTAATATAGTTAAGGCTTGAAATTTTTTTAAATACTTTTGAGGAACAGATTTGGCTCTTTCGGCTCAAAAATTTGCCGGCTCCATATTTTAGAAAAATCTTCTGTGAATTATATATTTTTTTTTTATTAATATCTTAGAGTTTACTAATGGTAAAAATTCATGAATCTCATTTATTCAAAGTGATTTCAGCTATTTCTATTCTTGTATACGGTAAACAAATATTAAAACAAAAATAAAATTCTATCATAATAAATAGTGAACAGACAATTACATTTTATTAATCGACTAAAAACTAAATAATTACTTTTTATTTTTATTTAACGCGTTTTCATAATCTTAAATAGCTTATATTACCTTATGTCATTAAATTTAATAAACAGTATTTAAGAATTGCCAAGACACTTTAAAATAATTTTTACTTTTAAGTTATAATAACAATAATATAATAAAAATACAAATCTTTTATAAAACAATCTTGAAAACGTTAATTTTTGAACTAGACCTTTCAGGAGAATAGAATATTTTAAAAATTTAAAAAAGAAAAAAGTTGTTTTCGCTAATGTTTCGAAAACAATCCTAAGAAATTAAATATTTTGATATGGGCAATTGTACAAATTGTCTTGGTCACCAAATTACCTTTAATTCAAATAAAAAATATAAATATTTATGAAAAATTATTTTTTTTTTATTTTTTTAAAGCATTAGAAAATCAATCCATCTCTGACCTTTTATTAATCAAATTTTTGTTATTTAAAATTGCGATCATTTCTAAAATTAATCTTTTTCTAAATTATGTACTTTATCTAAAATTTTTCGATTAGAAAAGTCAAAATTGTGTTTAAGGTTAGTGGAATGGTTAGCCAGCATTGTACAATTGCCTATATCAAAATATTTAATTTCTTAGGATTGTTTTCGAAACTTTAGCGAAAACAACTTTTTTTCAACTTTTAAAAATATTCTATTGATAAGGGAGAATTTCTCCTGAAACGTCTAGTTCAAAATAAACGTTTTTAAGATTGTTTTATAAAAGATTTGTATTTTTTGGGGATTCTACGGTAACTATGGCGCCGCGATCTGACGATGGATTATTATACTACTCACCAAAATAAGACGAAAATGAAGAATACCATTTTTTGAGATCTATCTTAGTTTTCGAGATATCGAGTTTAAAAAAAACTGTTTTTTTTTTTATTTATATTCTTTTATTTTTTTATTTTTTTATAGAAACCACGGAAACCGTAATATTACGGGTTCCGTGTGAGCTCCGCTATCTGACGACGGATTCTTTTAGAACTAGACAAAATAAGTTTGAAAGAAAAAATAAAATTTTAAACTACAAATTTGAACTGAAATTGAGTTTATGGACTGTGATGTCTCAAATTGTCTCAAGTGACCGCCAGTGGGCGTAGGCAATTTTCACTTTTAGAACTTTTCATAGGTTCGGTTCTATTCATCATCTCGGTTCATTTAGATGAAAAAATGGGTTCCCGAACAAACTTTGAAAGGTTCCGATAAGATATACGAGCCGAACCGAGCCGAACTGAATATATCTTAACCGAAGCGGCAACGACTTTTACATATTCGAATTTTTTTGGGGCATTTACTAATTATTTTTTAATTAATATTAATTTATTGATTTGAACCAAACTGCTTTGCTAATCCGTCGTCAGATAGCGGCGACACACGGAACCCGTGCTACGGTTTCTCTGGTTTCTATAAAAAACAATTGAAAAATAAATAAACTGCAACGGATCGTTGCTATGACTTTAATCAAATCTACATTTAGAAATATTAATATGATTTGTTCCTTTATTATTAATCAGATATCACTTGCAATTTGTAGTTCATATTGAAATTAATTCAAAAATAATTCTCATTTAAGAGTCGAGGAATAACCATTCTACATTGGATTTTTGACGTTTCGGTTTTTATTGGTAACCATTGCTGAAGACATAGAGGAATCGACTTAAAATCAAAAATAGCCATCGATTCTCATCTAATACTTGAGGAATAACAATTTTACATTAGGTTTTTGACGTTTCGATTATTATTGGTAACCATTGCTGAAGACATGGAGGAATCGACTTAAAATCAAAAATAACGATCGATTCTTATCTAATACTAGAGGAATAACCTTATTGAATTCCATTTTTGATGTTTTGACTATTAATGGAAACCTCTACTGAAAATGTAGAAGAATCGACTTAAAATCAAAAAGACTAAATTCTTTTATGGCAAACAACTCAAGCTTGAGTTGTTTACCAAAAAATAATTTGGTCTTTTTGATTTTAAGTCGATTCTTCTACATTTTCAGTAGAGGTTTCCATTAATAGTCAAAAACATCAAAAATGGAATTCAATAAGGTTATTCCTCTAGTATTAGATAAG
Organism: Forficula auricularia; assembly: GCA_024734495.1. Lineage (NCBI taxonomy): Eukaryota > Metazoa > Arthropoda > Insecta > Dermaptera > Forficulidae > Forficula > Forficula auricularia. Next base: position 130,635 of record JALMQS010000152.1, on the reverse strand, counting down.
AATCGATCGTTATTTTTGATTTTAAGTCGATTCCTCCATGTCTTCAGCAATGGTTACCAATAATAATCGAAACGTCAAAAACCTAATGTAGAATTGTTATTCCTCAAGTATTAGATGAGAATCAATCGGTATTTTTGATTTTAAGTCGATTCCTCTATGTCCTCAGCAATGGTTACCAATAAAAACCGAAACGTCAAAAATCCAATATAGAATGATTATTCCTCAAGTACTAGATGAGAATCAATCGCTATTTTTGGTTTAAAGTTGATTTCTCTATGTCTTCAGGAATGGTTACTAATAAAAACCGAAACGTCAAAAATCCAATATAGAATGGATATTTCTCAAGTATTAGATGAGAATCAATCGCTATTTTTTATTTTAAGTCGATTCCTCCATGTCTTCAGCAATGGTTACTAATAAAAACCGAAACGTCAAAAATCCAATATAGAATGATTATTCCTCAAGAACTAGATGAGAATCAATCGCTATTTTTGGTTTAAAGTCGATTTCTCTATGTCTTCAGCAATGGTTACTAATAAAAACCGAAACGTCAAAAATCCAATATAGAATGATTATTCCTCAAGAACTAGATGAGAATCAATCGCTATTTTTGGTTTAAAATCGATTTCTCTGTCTTCAGCAAAGGTAACGGATAAGAAAACAACGCAGTTGCTATGGTTACTCATAAAAATTCCTCCCAAATTTTTAGCATTTCACAGAGAGAAGCCTATCCATTCTTACTTAAGCAATGCTAAATGAGCTATATTAAAACTTTCAAATGAATAAATTTTAAAGAATTTAAAAAATTAAAAAAGAACCATCTTACTCTAGAGTAAAGTACTTTAAAATATAATTTTACTAAAAACTTTATTTAACCTTTTTTGTGGTCCCCAAGGTACTTAATTAGGATATTAAATTTCATCAAAATTGGTTAAGTCATTTTCAAGATATTTAGAAAAAACTAAAAAAGTACTGAAATAAAGTACTAATGTTTGTGGACCGATATGTACCAAAAACTAATCAGCGCTTCATTTTGTTAAACTAATGGTAGGTTTTCAATTTCATTTCAATCGGTGCAACGGTGTAGGAAAAAATCGTGGGCCAAAAAAGCGATAACATACATACATCCATCCATCCATACATACATACATACATCCGCACGCACTAAATGAAAAAATCGCACTTTTTGGCCTCTCGACGAGATCCCATGTAATTTTTGGCAAAAACGTCACGTGCTAATATTCAACCTAATTGAATACTACAATTTGTGACTTTAATTGAGTCCATGGGTTCCGTAGTCTTTACCTGAGGACCCTTTGAAGCCACGCTTGCCCCGAGAGCGATTGCAATACTTTACCCATGCTTTGCATTGGATAAAGTAAAAAAAAATACAATAAATCTATTTTTTAAACACGAAATCTAAGCGAAATCTCGAAAAATGGTATTCTTTATTATCGTCTTATTTTGGTGAGTACTATTAGGGCCGGTTGTATGTCGCAAATTTACTTTCAGTGCCTGTCATCTGATTGGCCATCCCAGTGCCTCCATTTACCATCTACCATTTGTTAGTGGTAAAAGCATTTACTTTGCGACATACAACTGCCTAAGAATCCATCGTCAGATCGCGGCGCCACAGTTACCGTAGAATTGCCTATTTTTTTTTTTTTTTATTATTTAAAAACAATCAATAAAAAATTTTCTTTTCTAAACAATAATATATTTATCTAAATTTGTTGTTTTTTTTCTTAAGGTTTGTGGGTGCCCGCTTGTTACGAATCTCTTTAATCGAACTGGAGACTTTTGTCGAGCGCCAAAGAAGACTTGTATGAAACACTACTGTTGGGAAAAACTGCAACGAGCAGAAATTGATATGGAACGAGTGAGACAATGGTTGAAACTTGACGAATTGATGGAGAAAGAAAGACAGACGCGTCAGGCGCTTGCTAGCCGAGCGGGCGTTCTTGGCCTCATGTTACACTCTACCTATAACCACGAGGCAATGGCAAGAATGACAGCAGCCCAAGAAAAACAACGACACGAGGCTCTCGAAGAAAGATTTCGACAAAACTACGAATCTACGAAAAAATGAGTACACTCTTTATTAAATTTTTTTATTAAGAAAATAAAATCAACATTATTATCAAGTCAAATATTATATATAATTATATATCATAGAATTCAATATTATTTTATATATTTATTCTTGAGTTATAGCTTTAATGATTGTAGTTTTGTAGTGTTGCATAATGTTTTTAAGGAATCAAATTTATTTTGTTTTACGCACTGACTCTTGCAAATTCTAAAACTATACCTTTAGGATGCATTCCGAAATGTGTTCACAAGCACATTCAATCTTTATTAAATTCTTTTATTAAAAAACAAAAACAAAACAACACTATTATCAAGTCAAATATTATATATAATTATAAATCATAAAATTCAATATTATTTTATATATTTATTCGAGTTAAAACTTTAATGATTGTAGTTTTTGAAAAAACAACCTTGTTTATACATTTTTTTAAGGAATCAAATTTAAATTGTGTTATCTTGGAAATTTTAAAACTATACCTTTAGGATACTTTCCCAAATGGGCTCACAGAGTTAACACCACTGGCAGAAAACGTGCTGACTGAGCTATCAATTTGGGACGCCTTTTTAAACACGCTTATGGATTTCATTCCTATTTTTTCTTTTCTTTTCCGATTGGTTATAATCTTAATATGAATTAAAATTATTATTGATATTAGATCTTGCAGCAAATTGGCCATGCTTTAGCGCAAAATAACGCAACTCCTCCTTCCCAATGAAGACATTATTTTTCCCTTTTTTGACCGCTGAGACAGAGATTTCATGTGGATAATACATAATAAAAATAACTACATAGATAAGACATCAATTACTACACATCATTTACATTTAATATTAAATGTAAATGATAAATTAATTAAATTAATTTTAAATAAACTATTTATTTTCTCAAGTATAAAATTTTTATAGTAACTGTAATGAATGCAATGCCTTTTGATCTCAATCACATTACAGGCCTTTGCCTTATACATCACTCTATTCAAATCTGTATTTTTCAAATAATTAGTTTTACATATAGAATGAAAATAGGATTGGACAAACTACTATAATATTGAGGCACTTTGAATTTATTAAGAGGGAAAATTTCAGGACAATCAATCATATTATTCAATAGATCTTTGGGCCGCCTTTCGTATTCACAGGCCATTAGAGACCGACTTGGCAAAAGTTACAACCCTCTCCTCACCCGAGTCGTCCCTTTGTACCAGTGTGGCTCCCAGCCCGAAACTGCTACTGTCAACGTATAACAATGAAGGGTTTCGTCAGATTAGGGTTCACTAAGACAGCATCTTCTCGAAATAACAGATTATATTATATAATCATACAATAATTGGACCACCGTATCCAGCGCTGAAAGTATTGGACCCTCGACTCCCCAAACCTGGCTTCCAATTTCCCTTGGTAAAAGGAGCCCACTAAGTTGCCCTGATGCTGTGCTGCGCCCAGAATTCTGCTAAGAAGGCAGTTTCTAATTCCGGGACTGTGTCATATTGAAATTTATTATCCTTGAACCGGTCCAGAGCCTCGTCTCTTAAAAAATAACTGAACCTGTTTACCACCTCCTTCTCAGCTAAATCCCATCCCGCTAGAGTTTCTTTATACTCCTGCCAGATTTCCTTCAGATGTATTCAAAATTCATTCCCCCCCTTATACCTTTCGGTTTGATGCCTATTCGGTATTGTGGCTTCTCGAGCTATGGTTATTCTTTGGAACCCTGACTGTTGGCTTATGTCTAAGTAACGGAGTAGCTTTTTATATGGATCATTTCCTCCCTCAGTTTGATATTTTCAGATTTGAGAGTAGAAATATCTCTTTTTAGGCCATCCTTCCTGTAGCCTGTTTTCGCTTTTTAGGTCCTTTGAAATAAATTCTAAGGATGCCCTTAGATCATTGAAGTATTGACGGAAAGTTGGCGAAAGTTCAGTATGGAACAATTTTTCCAAAATTCCACCTATTGCAATCAAATCGCCTGCCGAAAGTGAAAGAGCGCTATCATCCACCTGTTCACCTTCGGAGGAGTTCACATTTTTCGCAGTGTCTTCTTTCGATACACTTTTTTCAGAATCATAAATGCAACTACTACACTTCCATCCTTTTACTTTTTTTGTATAAAGTTGATTTTAGCCTTTCATATTCATTTGGGAGCATCTCGCTGTTACATGAAAATCATCCCGGCATGTAGTACATTGAATGGTCTTCTTAGTTGTCAATATTTATTTGTTACAAGTTCCACACAAAGACATCTTAAGTAAAAAATATTCAGGAAGTTCAATGGCACAATGTGTATTAATAGATTAATAGATGTGTTCTCCTCAACTGCCAACTGGGTTTTGAGGTTATAATTATTCCTTTTTCGAATAAAAAATTTAATTTCGATTGGAAAATTATCATTTATATCTTAAAATGTACAGAGAATTTACTTGAATGCTAAGTTATTTCCACAATAAGACTCATATAAACACAGATAAAATTATAGAAAACTTAGGAGAGCATATAACCTGTGAGAAGGTAGCAACGTTGGATATTGAACAATGAACAATATAATTTACAATTTACTATTATTTGTCCAGATACTGGGCTTTTTGGAAGAATAGTTCGCTTAGGCAAGTCCGGTGGGATCGAGTAGCTAATGCTACCGGTTCCCGGCACACCACATTCTATGACATCGGATGATGTAGTCATTTGGCAGCAAAACATACAGCTGTCCATCTAGGATGGCTGCCAACCAATCCTCACCTGGATTTCCCTCTAACTTTACTCGGAGGGGGCCGGAAAGGGTTGGTAAAAGAACCACTTTGAATAATTCACTGGTCAACCGGTCGTTTCTTTGTAGAATGTGGACTAGGAAACGCACTGCACTTCCTACACTGTACATTTGAACGGTGCACCACAATCATAATACTTAAACATATTTTCTAACTTTAGAGGGGGTTACCCATTACAGTCCCGATGGTAGTCCCTGACTCCACTTCTGATGTGTTGTCTGAAGACATGAACTTCGGAGTCTGGACAACAGCTGGTTGAGGAAGATCCTCCGTCTGCGGAGTCTGGACAACATCTGACTTAGGGCAGTCAGCAGTACTTACTGAAAATATCTACATATAGAATAAAAGGTTGTGAATAATCAGGGAAGGTTAGGAAAACCTCACGCATAAACTCGCGTTTACACGCCTCAACCTGTGCCGAAAGGATGGGGCTCCACTCCCAACGCTCTCGATTCGCAGCTGCTCGCAGCGGGTCCAGGACTGCCGAGCAGTGTGCAAAATAACGCCTATAGTAAGAAACTAAGCCCAACCACGATTTTAGTTGCCGCCGGCTGACTGGGGTTGGCCAGTCACGGATGACAGCCATTTTTTCCTCATCTGGTCGCACACCATTTACCGATAAGACATGGCCCAGAAATTTGACTTCTTGTTTAAAAAAATCAGATTTGGCAAAATTAACTGTAACGCCAAAATCTCTACAACGCTGAAATACCAATTTTAACTGTTGGAGATGCTCTGCTTCGGAATTGGAGGTCACGAGAATGTCATCGACATAATTAATAGCAAAGGCTTTTGTATGGGGGCCCAATAACCTCTCCATTGCACGGTTGAAGGAGGCGACGCTCGTTTTCAACCCGAAAGGCAGCCTCGCAAACTGGTAACTTTTACCATTAAAGAGAAAAGCGGTACAAGGACGGGATTCAGGATGGAGCGGAATCTGCCAATAGGATTGGGTGAGATCAATTAGTGACAGGACCTTTGGATGATGAGATAATAATAATAATTCTTCAGGTGGGGGAGGGACTTCGCGCATGGCCTTCATTCGAGGATTCAGCATTCTCGCATCCAGGCACATCCGTATCGTATTATCCTTTTTAAGGACCGTTCGGATAGGACTAACATACTCGGAATTTGATCTTTCGATCACCCCCCACGCTAAATACTTTACTAAAAGGTCCTCTAAAGGTTTACGATGGGCCATGGGAATAGGGTAGGTTTTTGCTTTGAAAGGAACGGAATCAGTGAGCTCTATCACATGCTCATACCCCTTCATACAGCCCGGCTCCAAGGAAAAGATATCCTTGAACTCGTTTAAGAGTTCACTTAGTTGGCGCCTCTCGGGGGAGGATGCGGGCTCAAGCACATCCTCCAAAGGGAACAACTGTTGAGGCAAAACAGGGGTCCGCGTTTCACTGAGGGCAACCACACAAGAATTTTGAATAATAGAGGGAACCTCAGGAATTACAAAATTTTGACCTTTTATGTCGACTGATACAAGAGTCTTTTGAAAGGATAAATTATTAGAGTGTTCTGAGGTGTTTCGGAAAATGTTTTTTACTGGATGTTGTGTAAAATAATTTTTAGAAAAACTGATGTTGTTTTTATTTGTGTATTTTTTCTGGTGTACAATTTGGCCCAAAGAGTTTCGGGTTCGTGGCAACCCTCTTCAGCACCTGTCAATTCATAAGAATGATTTTTACAAAACACATATATGTCTTTAAGTCAAGAGTCAGATTAATGCCTCTATCAGTCTACACGTCCCTCCATTCAAAATTAGACTATTTAAAAATCAAAAAGGCATTAAAAACCCTCCATAGTTGAAAATGTTTAAATTTCGGCTGAGAGCCACCCGTGATGATTTTATCGAAAATCAATACAGAAGCAACAATTTATTTGTTACTTATATATAATGGAGTGACATTAAACAGCGGCAAAAATCAAACAAAAGGAAAATTAATACGAAACAGAGCTGTTCAATACCTGGCTGACTTCAGAAAATTACAACATTGGCAATGTCAATTTGACATTGTCATTGGATTGAGAACTGGCCCTTGTTTATCCAGAGAACCTTCTAAACTGTTAATTCCGTTTTTCCTTCCTGTGATCACTAAATTACAATTGTCGTGGCCCCTGGAATTGAAATTCGTTCAGCATGTGTCATTAAAAAAAGAAAGAAAGAAGAACGAACCGTTAGAATATTTTTTTGTTTTTATTACTATTTGATTGCCATTGGCTCATAGATAGAACTATACAAAAACCGCGAATTTCGAAAATAAAATATACCACGAATTATGAAAATGATATAAGCTCACAGCCAAGTATTGTCAACTCTGTCTTCACAAAATGGCCATACATATGAGTGTGTTTTCTCATCTTAACTACTATGCTCACACATCAAACTTATATACAGTAACATGCAATTTGGCCATCGACAATAGTTGAACCCAAGAAAAGGAAGGAAAGGAAAATAGGTGGGAAGGGGGATGAGGGGGCAGGGGGAAGAAAATCTAAAACCACCCTTATAGAATTTACCGTAGGCAAAAACAGACTAAGGTGGACCTTCTCCATTGCTATATAGCCGAAAATAGGGAACCATACAATGCTCCTATGTTGTCGGAGTCCGTTTTGTAATTGACTGTATCATTTATCTTTGTCAAAATACAGAGGGCTTCTTTAGTTTTTCTCTTTTTCACATTAGACTCATGTAACAAAATTTACGCATTCTCGTAATCAAAAACATGACCCTCATCTATAGAATGAATTGCCAAGGCAGATGAAAGAATTTGTTTTTTGACCGTGTATGTATGTTGTTTTAACCTTGTCAATAGGACTTGGCCCGTTTCACCTATGTAGCATTTATTTATATTGTTGTTTTTACATGACAGACAATTGATTTGGTATACCAGGCCAGATCTCTTGAGCCTATCTGTGCAATCTTTGTTATTGTAAATGGTCATAAGTGGGTTATTGGTAGAATACACCGTGCTGATTCCCACTTTTCTGAACAATCTTAACAAGGATTCCGAAAAACCCGGAGAATAACCGAAAACGTGAAAACTCCGGACATCAATCGGATTCGCAGAACTAGCAACATTTTGAGTTGGTTTTTCTCTTGTGCGGGCTGCATTAATGGATTCCAATGGATAATCATTGTCCTGACAGTCCTTGATAAAAGAGTTTATATTTGCATTGTGGAAAGACGGATGAGAAAGCTTCGCTATTCTAGCTAAGCCTGCTCTAACTATGTTTACTTTCATGCTATATGGATGTTGTGAGTGAAAATTTAGAGATCTTGAAGACTTAGATGGTTTTCTATATATATCCGTAATTCGTTATTATTAATGATAGTGAGGTCTAAAAAATTCAATTTACCATCCTTCTGTATCTCATGGGTGAATCGGATGGATTCATCATATGAGTTTAGGGCATTCATTATTGGGTCAATATCCTCCTTCTTGATAATCAGGAAACTATCGTCGACATACAGCATTATAAGTTTGATGGAAAATCTGTTTTTTAAGTCAGCATATATATGGTCCACCAACAGGTCCGCCAAAACAGGGGAGACATTAGAACCCATTGGAATTCCCACGATTTGTCTATAGACTTGGTCATCATAAGTGACATAGTTTTGTTCAATTGAAAGTTTTAATAGTTGTTTGAATTGTGTCATGTCGAGATTTGTTTGTTCCTTGAGATTGTCCATTTTTTGTCAATTAGACTATACAGGAGCTCATGTTTCATGGAGTCATACATGCCGACGATATCAAAGGAGATTCATCACATCATCCGGTCCAATCCGTTGGTTTTTTATCTTTTCAACCGCTTCATATGAGTTTTTCACCCTGAATTCATGAGATGACATTTCTAATTGTGTTAGCAAGCATTCTTGATATTCCCGAGTTATAAGAGTTTACAGTGCTCGCGATGAGACGTAAGGGGTGGTTTTCTTTTGGGTCTTCACTACAGCATATACCTTTGACATTACTGGATTCTTCACTATTAGAAGAGATTTTTGTTTTTTATCTAACTGTCCCTTTTCAAACATTGGATTGATGGTGTCGATTAATTTTTTATTAAGCCTGGATAGTGTAACTGATTGAGATTTTCATATTGTTGTTCATTGCACAAAATGTCCTCCATTTTTTCTTTATATTCGGTTCTGGGTAAAATGACTGTGGAGCCTGATTTGTCTGATTCTGTTATAACTATATCTTTGGCATGTTTCTTGATGAAAAAAAGAGTATCCCGAATGTCCCGTTCCAACATGAGTGGGTCACTATGCCTTGATTGATTGCTTTTGAAAGTATAAAGTTACCAAATTGCTCCTGCACCAGTCACTTCCTAAAAGACATTCTAACTTCAATTGGGGAACAATCAGAAAGGTGGATCGAATTGAAATATTATTAAGGTTGAAGGACAGGGAGGCCGCTGTGGAAATTTGTTTACTTTTGCTGCCCACCACACCATGCAAAAAAGTTGCCTGCATTTTAATAAGGCTGTGTTTGACACCTTCCGCTACTAATTTTAAAAACACACTTTCGCTTAACAGCGTTACTTCGCTTCCAGTGTCAATTAAAGCAGATAACTTGTGAGTGGATCCAAACGTGATTTCTACCCAAAGGCAATTAGTGGCAGACTGATTGAATTTTCTTATTTCCCTCTTCTCTCCCTCAACCTTCCCATGTGTACCCGCATGTAAACAATGCAAATAATTTTGACCCCCAGCTCCTAGTGCCTTTGGTGATGGGGTCCCGGAGCCAAAGGGTTGGAGTTTTCCGAAACCGGAGGGCTCCATTCCTCGTCATTGAATAATAGAGTTTCATCTATTCCGGGATGAGCCGTTAGAGCGGCGGCAAATGGTTGCCCTGGATAGCGAGCATGCGGTGGACTATTCCCTCGATTGAATCTGCCATTACCTTGATTCGACCGCCCCCCTGCCCGAAAACCGTTTCCTGAATTATTTTGGCTAGTGGGGTGATTAGGGCCCCGTTGGACATTCCTTTCAGGGGTGCTTCTCCCTTGGTCATGACCAACTCTAGCGTGGGGTACCTTACTTTCCAAGGGTGGTGGATAGGTGGGAATGAAAAGGGCACCCAGGTCCTCGAGTTTCTCAATTGCACTCGCTATGGTTGACAACTCCATGGGCAAGGTGACTAGTTGGACCTGAATGTGTAAGGGTAAATGTCTCAGCAGCAGGGCCAAGATATGGCCCTCCTTTGACCGGAGATCTAACTGTGAGGCCCAGTCGCGGCGACCCAGAAGCTGAGCCGCCAGGGACTCGCCCCTGAGAAATTCCGAATGAAGGCAGTTGGCAATGAAACGGGCCTGAACTGCCGGGCTCCAAACTTTAGCAATAAACCGTTCACTCAAGTCACTAAAGGTGGCCACTTGGCCTCGAACAGTAAGGGCCCATTCCCTTATTAGCCCTTCTAGGCAATACAAAAATGCCTCTATAGATTGTTGTTCGTTCCATTGGTAAGTGTTTCTTATGGTTTGGAACTCAGCCAGAAAAACTTTTGGATGTTTGTTCCTGACTTTTAGACTACCGGTACATTTTTCCATATTAGCACACACCAACCGGATTTCCGAAAGGGGCATGTAAAACCCTTGGGCCCCAGAAAGCATTGTGGTGTTGCTGGAAGCTGCCCCAGCGTCACCTCCTACACCCGGCTAAGCCCTGCCTGAAGGTTTTTAACATTCTTTTGCAGGCTTTTAGTGACTCCCTTTGCTTGTTCTATCGATTGCTGATGGCTCTGGTCAACGGTCATTAGGTTTACCTTGACCTGTTCAATTTGGTTATTGAGTGCCATTTGCATGGCCTCTTCTAGACTTGATATGGACCTATCTGTAGTTTCTCGAATTTGTAATATAGTTCGATTCATTTCTTGCTCTCCACCGCTCACCCTGTTCTCTAACAACTCCACTCTCTGATTATTGCGGGTCACCACCCCCTGAATGTTTGTTTGCTCTATCTTTAGCTCCCTGACCTCAATATTCACATGGGCTAAGTCCTGATCATGTTGGTCTACCTTTCTCTCCAGCATTATAACTCGGGCCTCCATTTTCTCATCGATTCCCTCTATTTTACTGTTCAATCCGTCCATTTTATAATTCAGCTCCCTATTGTTACCATCCACTCTGTCCATTCTATCATTCATTTCTCTACTGTTACTGTCCATTTTCGCTACCATCTGCTTACCAAGATCACTATTCACTTCTTTAAGCATTGCCATTAACTGTGCCATGTTACTCTGTGCAATGTCAACCGGTACCTGTGACTGCAACTCTGGACCGCTAACTGAAGAAAAATTCGGGAACTCACCCGTGGCCGTCGTGATCTGTGCCTGGTCGAGAGGATCTGCGTTCGGCTCCACTCTAGTTGAGTGAGCTAACGGCTCGCGGTTCTCCATCAGCTCTGAAACTGCAGGCATTACACAGAATTGAGGGCTATAGGGGGGGGGATTGCATTTTCAGTTAAAAATTTAACTACTTATTACTTTTAACTCGATTGATAAGTTGATTTAAATCAGATCTGACCACCTTGGAAGCTGCAATGAAAGTTGTCCCGTTGTCTGAATAAACCTTCTTGGGGATTCCCCTTCGTGCAATAAACCTCTTAAATGAGTTTAAAAAACATTCCGTGGTTAAATCGGTACAGATCTCAAAGTGACATGCTTTTGTAGAAAAGCACACAAAAGTGGCATCATAAACTTTCTGAGGCTTGGAACCTCTTCGCAAACTAAAATGGCCCATAAAGGGGCCAAAGAAATCTACCCCAGTGTTCTCGAAAGCACGGGAAGGGTTAACCCTTTCTTGAGGTAAATTCCCTAAAAGTGGTGTGATGAGAGAGGGTCTTTGTTTGAAACAGATGATGCACTCACGGCATATTTTTCTAATTACTTTTCGACCTTGAATGATCCAAAATTTTAATCGTATCAAGCCTGACACAACTGAGGGTCCAGCGTGCAAGTGTTTAGTGTGATAATCCCTAACCAATAAGGTGGTTAGATGAGAATCTTTATTTAATATGAGGGGGTGTTTTTGATTAAACGGAATATTTGCATTTTCTAACCTGCCCCCGACTCTAAGTAATTGCAATTTATCCAGAAAAGGGTTTAGGCTTAGTAGTGAGGACTTCTTATTCAATGGTAAATATTTTGTTAAATTTTGAATTTCGGGAAAGAAACTCTTCTGCAGTGAATTTAACTAAATTTAATAGAGAGTTTTCTCTGTCATAAGCGTTTATGCGATTGATAGAAGAAAACTTTTCTTTGTAATGATTGGGGCATAAGCGCTTTAATTTTAAAAAAATTGCAAATTTCCTTAATATTGCTAAGTGATTTATTAATCGTGGCAATGATGAATAAGAAGTAATGAATTTTTCTAAGACATGGGATTCTTTAGTAACCAAATTTACTAGAACGGTTGGCTCCTTACGATTTTCTTTGGCAGGTGTATTTACCTCCGGAGAGAATTTGTAAGGGGTGGGGGGTGTTGAAAAATGATGAATGTATCCTTTTTTCCAAAACTCTAATTGGAGAAACTTTTCCACGGGAATTCCCCTTGTACCAACATCAGCTGGGTTCTCATCAGTGGAAATGTGAGACCAGGTGTTGGGGAACTCCAAGCTTTGAATTTCACCAATTCGATTAGACACAAAGGTTTTAAAGTTAAAATGTGGACTGTTAATCCAATTCAATACAATGGTTGAGTCGGAGAATAAATGCACCATTTCAACGTTAACATTTAAAGAAGGTAAAATAAATTTTAAATTGTTTACCAAGGCTAGGGCAGCAACTAATTCGAGCCTAGGAATGGTGATTGCTTTTAGTGGGGTTACCCTAAATTTGGCATAAATTAAATTGGAGTCTATATAACTATGTTTATTGTCATATTCGACTAAATAAATAACAGCTCCGTAAGCTGATTGGCTTGCATCTGCATAACCAAAAATTTTATAAATAGTTGGTTTTTGTTTAAATAAATAACGGTTAATTTTAAAACTGGAAATATCAGACATTTTTTTTCTGAAATTAGACCAAAGGGTTTGGTACTCCTCAGGAACAGGATCGTCCCAACCCAGGCCTGATTTCCATAAGTTTTGAAAAATGATTTTAAATGTGATTACACATGGCGAAATCCATCCTAATGGATCGTAGATTTTCGCCAAGTCAGACAAGATGTTCCTCTTCGTTAGAGTTTCATTGTTAAAAGAAGAGAATTTGAATGAAAAAGTGTCTGTGTTGGATTCCCAAACTATTCCTAAGACAGTGGAGGGGTCCCCAAAGGGTACAAATTTTGTTAAAATATTTTTGCTTTCTAATAAGCTTAAAACTTTAGGGGAATTAGAGGCCCACTTGTCCAGGTGGAAATGTCCCTGACTTAAAACCCAATTTAAATCTTCTACTAACTTTAATAAATTTTTTGGAGTGTCGCTTCCAATGAGGAAGTCATCCAAATATGTGTTTTGATGTATAATAGAATGTATGGATGGGTAGCTGCATTTTTGTCAGCTAACCAAAACAATGATCTAATTGCTAAATAAGCGGCAGGCGACAGACCAAAAGGTAAAGAAGTGAATCTATAAATGTTCAGTTCATTCCCATCTTTCCATAATATTCTCAAATAATCCCTATCTTCTGGGGTTATGGAGATTTGGAGGTACATTTTAATAATGTCCGTTGTAATTACAAACTTAAATAATCTAAACCTTGTTAGAACCAGTCTTATATCATTTTGTAAGACATCACCTACTTCGAGACAATCGTTAAGCGAAAATTTGGTTGAGGACTTTGCCGAACCATTCAACACTATTCAACACAACAGGTGATTTATCCCCTTTAAAAGCAGCAAAGTCTGGGAGATAAAATTGATTATGGTTATTAATCCTATCATGTAAGAAATGAGGTCCTACATATTCTATAAATTTAGAATCTTTCAACATTTGAAAGTATTCAATATACTTTTCTTTTAAATTGCTATCCTTGTTAAATTTTTCATTTTGCTTTTTAAGCATTACAAGGGCCTTGTGGAAAGAATCTCCGAGGGGAGGAGGGTTTAATTTAAAAGGGAGTGCAACTTGAAGTTGATTGTTGTCTAATTGCTTTATGCTAGATAAGAATTGCATTTCAGCATTTGAGCTATTCACGATTTTGAGATCTGGAACTGAGTCCAGTTCAACTAATTTTAATAAGTTTGAATTTAATTCGGCTAAAGAGCCTTTTAGGTGACAATTATTTACCTTTTTAGGGTAAGCTACCTTATGGAGGGGGTCAGCTTTGCCAAATACCACCCAACCCAAAGAGGTGTTTTGTGCCACTAGGTTTTGGCTGTCATTCTTCAAAATGTCACCGAGGACTAATTTAGAAAATATGTCTGCACCAATTAAAATTTATACTCTTCCTGGTGTACCAAACATTTTGTCTGCTAGAGGGAGGCCCTGCAAGAAGGTGAATTGACTCCTTTTCAAAGGCACAGAGGGGATGGTCAGATCCAAATCTTTAACAACGTAAAAATCGGCGTTAAATTCAAAAGAGTTGTCAACTACAGAATTAAAAGTTAAATTAACGAATTGACTAGCAGTGGCAAGTTGCTGGTCGTTTAAACCCCTGACAGAAAGCACTGTGGGGGAGCCTTTCAAACCCAATAGTTTAACGGCGGTTTCGGAAATAAGAGAAATTTCACTACCCGCGTCAATAAAGGCATTGACGCATACCTGATGTCCTTGGTAATCGAAGGCTTTGATTTGGGCTCTGCTCAATAGGGTCGTGGAACCACAGACTCGAACATGTGCGATGGTCCCCTTCTTTTCAGTAGAAGTGGCTGAATTAGCAGCATTCTCGACCTCCGACTTTTGCTTCTGTTTGTCTGGACCATTCTCCGAGTTCTTGTGTGAGCCATCCGATTTGGTACTGAAAAAGTGTAAATAAGTGGAATGAAGACGTGAACAGTGGTTGCAGTTGCTTCGGTTACAAACTGAAGCGGAATGTTGTGGAGAAAAACATTTTAAACATAAATTGTTTTTTCTTATCAAAACAAACCTTTCATGTGGCTTTAATGCCTGAAATTTGGGACATTTACCCACCCAATGCTGGGCTTTACAAACTATGCAGCTGGCATCAGGCTCTTTAGCTTGTAAATTTAAAGTCTTGGCATTAAAGGTGGTTTTGGTAAGATTCCTGTTTTTATTAACGGTTTGTGCGTGTGATTCCACATAAGAATCTGCACGCTTTTCTATAAATTCTAATAAAGAATCTAAAATTGGTATTTGATCATTATCTAAAGTTAAATACCAATCCTGTTGTGCCTTAGGGTCCAATTTGGAAGACACTAACTTGACTAAAATAATGTTCCACTGATCTGTCTCTATTTTTAAATTTTTTAATTGCAAAACAATTTGCTTGACAGTCGTGGTTAAATTGTGATACATTTTAGCATTTGGTGAAGTAATAACTTTCAAATCGAATAGTTCGTCTAACAAGTCGAAAACAATCTTTCGGTACTTGTAGTATTTGCTATGAATCAAATCAAGTGCAATTTGATAATTGTCATTAGTGACTTCTAAGTGTCGAATGTGATTTAGAGGTTCATCACCTAAGAAACTTTTTAAGTAAATTAATTTTTGACAGGGAGAAAGCTGTGCATTTTCACCTATGGAGGCATTAAACTGATGTAAAAAGGCTGGGTATCTAGTATATAACCCATTAAATTTTTCCAAATTAATTTTTGGTAGATTTATTTGTAAGCTGTTTGTATTAGAATTTTCGGAACTGCTTTGTGAGTCAGTTGACTTACGAACAGTCTGCAGCTTGTCTAAAGCATCCATAACATTGAGTTCTAGCGTTTTAAGCTGACTAATTGTTGCGGATATTTCCGGCAACATGAGGTCAAGCGGTTGTACATCCTGTAAGCTATGTTGGTAAATGTAATGCCTACAGTTCTCAACTTCCTCAATAATAGATTTTAAATCTTCTAGGCATTTGTTGCATGAAGTTGCAGAAATAGATTCCCTATCATTTATGAAAGTCAGGCAATCACTACTTCTGTCTTTGGCTAAGGCCCAAATGCCTTTAATGTATTTGACTTGCTTTTGAGTCATTTTTATATAATTAAATTATTAAAAATTATTTATTTTAATATAAATTATGACAAACAAGGTTAATATTTATTAAAATAATAAACAGTTTGGTTGATTAATACTAAATTGATTAATCTGATTTGTTTATGTAAAATTGTTATATAACTTAACCAAATGTTTATATAAAAGATTTGATTAATTATTGAATTAATTATCCTATCCAGTCAACAATGGTCGCCACTGAATGAACATTCCACAAAATAAATAAATATAAATATTGTGTTTGAGAAAAACTCTTTACATTTAAAGAATTATTCAAATTTAATGTTTGTTTACATTCCAGTTGTCAAAATATAAGATGACACTTTGGCAGCTGTCAATGTTTGTTTATAAACAACAGTGAGAATGTTCACTTAAAGTTTGTTTTATTAAATAAAACGCTTGCAAATATGAAAATTTGCTAAATAATGAAAGCTTTTTGTTAAAAAATAAGTCTTGTCAAACGGTCGCCAGTATGATAGGGAGACCTCGAGTGATAATTAAAGCTCTACGGATTCGCAGGCCGAACGGCTAATAAATAATAATTTAAATAATGAAAACAATTTTTTTTCCTGTTCACTAAACATATATATAGCCTAGCATTCAAAAGTTGTATTAGTTACTTTCTGTATTTCCTGAGGGGTGAACCGCGATTGGAATTAGGTGTACACCGTCTTTGGAATAACTTTAGAATTCATTAGATAATCTATTGTCTTCTACTTGTCCGCCTCCGTGGTGTAATGGTCAGAATAACTGACTGGCAACCCGGAGGTCTCGGGTTCGATTCCCGGCTATACCCAGACATTTTTTCTGTAAGTATAGGGTCTGGTAATAAAAATTAAGTGGGAGATAAATTTAACTGAATTTATCGCGCGGAGAATTTACCACTGCTCGAAGCCCCTAAAACCTTAGTAAATTGGATATTGAATTGTATCTAAGTTTCTGAGATTGGCTCGTGATCCCGGCTTCTTTTCCTTCTACTCTGTTCTTTTCACGATAGAGGGGCCAGCCCACACAGGCCTTTAGGGGATCCACCTTCTGGTGTATCTCCTTCTCACATCAATATCATTAAAAAAAAAAAAAAAAAAAAAAAATCCCCGAAAGCGGTATAATAAAATTGCAAACGCGTATTCCTTAATCAATGGTCCACCTGGGGAAGACACGAGTGTTCGACGTTTGAGGGGATTCAATTCCATAAACGTGTCTTTATAACCCTTTCCGGTACTAATAGTACTTGATTGCAGATTCTGATGAGTTGAAACGATAACAAAAAAAAAAACTTTCGAAAACTATTGTTTATAATAAATGCACATCTATGTAAGTAAAAGGGATAGTCCTAGACCAACTGCCTTTAATATTAAATAAGAGGAACTTTTGTGGAATGTTCAAATCAGAAATAAATAATTAATAATCTTTAAATTAAATAAAGAAATTATTTTAAATTAATAAAAAGTATTTATTGTTTAAATAACAATGAGAATTGTATTAGAAACTCTTTATAATAAAACAGTGAAATTACAATTAAATAATAATTGGTTAAATACACATATTATAATTTGTACTTATCTTATGATAAGATGGATAAGTTTCCTCTGTCAATTAT
The DNA here is from genome assembly GCA_024734495.1 of Forficula auricularia. Taxonomy (NCBI): domain Eukaryota; kingdom Metazoa; phylum Arthropoda; class Insecta; order Dermaptera; family Forficulidae; genus Forficula; species Forficula auricularia. The sequence continues at coordinate 113,057 of JALMQS010000152.1, read as the reverse complement.
TGAGGAGAGTTGTCAAACAAATTTCCATTTAATACGAATATTTCTTCTTAACACAAAGCTAATTCAGGTGGGCTAGAAAACCGAAGATTCTCGAAGCTTCCCGAAAGAGAGATGTCTGGGCGAGAGGGGTAGGGGGGTCGGAAATTCCCCTTCCTTCCTGCGTCAGGGGGGTGGCGTCACACAAAAGGATGGCGTCGGAATAATGAAAATAAAATTGGTCCCTAGTAGGAGGACCAATACAAGAATTTCAAACTATCCAAGTTTAGAATGAAAATTTCTTGTTAAATATGGCTTTGGAGTCTAATAAAACTTGTTCCAGTTAAGCTCTGGGAATAAAGATAGCTCCAGAGTAAAAAAAAGGATATTCGAGAATTTCGAACTTCGTAAAGAAAACAGCCTCCTATTTAGGACAATGGCTATTTTACCGAAATCCCCTATTAAATAAAATAAAGAACCATATAAATGGCCTTAATAAATCTTTATTTATCTGCGCCTCTACGAGCCTTGCCGTCACGAGAGGACATGGATAGCATTCATACACGTTATGATTGTCTTCGTCTAAAGGGCCATATGATCCTGAAGGAATGTGATCTTCTTCATTAATCACTATGGGGCCTAAAGGAAATGCCGCTTCAGGTACGTGTAATGTTAACTTGTCTGTAGTTGACCGCATTGTATGCGTCATTCTCTTTAAATAGTCGTGTAGGATCTTTGGAACCGCATACTCTGAGGGCAAGATGGAGGAAGGACGAGTCTGCATTTCCTCAACTTGTTCGCCTCGATCATACACAGCATCAAGCAGTGCTGCGTTGGTGATAATATTGCAGTAATGAAAAAGAGCGCAGCGCGGTAGGCTACGCGCTATACGCGCATCATACGCTATTAAATCTGCATAAACTCCTTCGTATAAGATAGGTAATTGAGATAAGTCAATATTGTAATCGTAGATGGATGTTAGGAAGCTAGAATTAGATACAGCTCCTATATCATATTGAATTTCATCGCTGGATGGAGTCTCAGCGGTGGTCCTTTTAATTAATGGTTCTTTTGTTTCATTTTTCGTGGAGTCAGGCTTGTTCTTGAAATTTTGTGAACGTTTTGTCTGCCGGGCCTAAAGAAAAACTGGGAACAAAAAGGGCTTCGGACTGGAAGCTGCTCCCCAAACAGAGCGAACTCCAGAAGCCGAACGAGCGAGGTGAAGAATTAGACTTCAAGTGACCTGGTTTCTGCCGAGAAGCCAAGCGTTTCAGGGTCGAAGGAGAGGGGGCAGTTTGTTACTTTAACCGTGGTTGGTTGTGGGTTGGTCCGTCAACCAATGGGGCCTATCCTTTCTACTTAAGTAGGTGTGAGGTGGAACTGGCTGTGTGTTAGAGAAAGACTCGTTTACAATTTGTGGTGACATATGATCCAAAATGCATGGAAATTAGAACTATCTCGAAATTAATATAAACAAAGTAGTTAATAAATTGAAATATTTAGCCTTATTAGCTAGGAAAAGCAATGCTTTTATTGTCCACTTTTAAACCTATGCATAAAAAATCTTTAACTTAAAAAGAAAACAAATACGCAAACTGAATTATTTTCAGTGGATGGAGAAAATATAAATATATTATTTAATAAATGGTTGGATTTATAAAATAATCATTCCGCCAGAAATATTCAAAGGATTATAAACTAAAATAAAAAATGACATAATATTCAAGCTCAAACTTCTAATTCACTGAAGTTTGACC
>JALMQS010000152.1:0-111224 GCA_024734495.1 Forficula auricularia | reverse complement strand
CAATTAATATTTTATTTTCCTATGAAAATCAAAGATTCAGACCACAAGGGGACCCTTTATATTCATTTCAGTTCTTTTCGAGGGTGTCAAAATTATTTTTTTCACTTTATATCAAAACAAATATCGAATTTCTTCTCTCTAAATACTCATCTATTAAAATAGATAAAAATATTATGGCAATTAATATTTTATTTTCCTATGAAAATCAAAGATTCAGACCACAAGGGGACCCTTTATATTCATTTCAGTTCTTTTCGAGGGTGTCAAAATTATTTTTTTTCACTTTATATCAAAACAAATATCGAATTTCTTCTCTCTAAATACTCATCTATTAAAATAGATAAAAATATTATGGCAATTAATATTTTATTTTCCTATGAAAATCAAAGATTCAGACCACAAGGGGACCCTTTATATTCATTTCAGTTCTTTTCGAGGGTGTCAAAATTATTTTTTTTCACTTTATATCAAAACAAATATCGAATTTCTTCTCTCTAAATACTCATCTATTAAAATAGATAAAAATATTATGTCAATTAATATTTTATTTTCCTATGAAAATCAAAGATTCAGACCACAAGGGGACCCTTTATATTCATTTCAGTTCTTTTCGAGGGTGTCAAAATTATTTTTTTTCACTCTATATCAAAACAAATATCGAATTTCTTCTCTCTAAATACTCATCTATTAAAATAGATAAAAATATTATGGCAATTAATATTTTATTTTCCTATGAAAATCAAAGATTCAGACCACAAGGGGACCCTTTATATTCATTTCAGTTCTTTTCGAGGGTGTCAAAATTATTTTTTTTCACTTTATATCAAAACAAATATCGAATTTCTTCTCTCTAAATACTCATCTATTAAAATAGATAAAAATATTATGGCAATTAATATTTTATTTTCCTATGAAAATCAAAGATTCAGACCACAAGGGGACCCTTTATATTCATTTCAGTTCTTTTCGAGGGTGTCAAAATTATTTTTTTTTCACTTTATATCAAAACAAATATCGAATTTCTTCTCTCTAAATACTCATCTATTAAAATAGATAAAAATATTATGGCAATTAATATTTTATTTTCCTATGAAAATCAAAGATTCAGACCACAAGGGGACCCTTTATATTCATTTCAGTTCTTTTCGAGGGTGTCAAAATTATTTTTTTTTCACTTTATATCAAAACAAATATCGAATTTCTTCTCTCTAAATACTCATCTATTAAAATAGATAAAAATATTATGGCAATTAATATTTTATTTTCCTATGAAAATCAAAGATTCAGACCACAAGGGGACCCTTTATATTCATTTCAGTTCTTTTCGAGGGTGTCAAAATTATTTTTTTTCACTTTATATCAAAACAAATATCGAATTTCTTCTCTCTAAATACTCATCTATTAAAATAGATAAAAATATTATGGCAATTAATATTTTATTTTCCTATGAAAATCAAAGATTCAGACCACAAGGGGACCCTTTATATTCATTTCAGTTCTTTTCGAGGGTGTCAAAATTATTTTTTTTTCACTTTATATCAAAACAAATATCGAATTTCTTCTCTCTAAATACTCATCTATTAAAATAGATAAAAATATTATGGCAATTAATATTTTATTTTCCTATGAAAATCAAAGATTCAGACCACAAGGGGACCCTTTATATTCATTTCAGTTCTTTTCGAGGGTGTCAAAATTATTTTTTTTTCACTTTATATCAAAACAAATATCGAATTTCTTCTCTCTAAATACTCATCTATTAAAATAGATAAAAATATTATGGCAATTAATATTTTATTTTCCTATGAAAATCAAAGATTCAGACCACAAGGGGACCCTTTATATTCATTTCAGTTCTTTTCGAGGGTGTCAAAATTATTTTTTTTTCACTTTATATCAAAACAAATATCGAATTTCTTCTCTCTAAATACTCATCTATTAAAATAGATAAAAATATTATGTCAATTAATATTTTATTTTCCTATGAAAATCAAAGATTCAGACCACAAGGGGACCCTTTATATTCATTTCAGTTCTTTTCGAGGGTGTCAAAATTATTTTTTTTTCACTTTATATCAAAACAAATATCGAATTTCTTCTCTCTAAATACTCATCTATTAAAATAGATAAAAATATTATGTCAATTAATATTTTATTTTCCTATGAAAATCAAAGATTCAGACCACAAGGGGACCCTTTATATTCATTTCAGTTCTTTTCGAGGGTGTCAAAATTATTTTTTTTCACTTTATATCAAAACAAATATCGAATTTCTTCTCTCTAAATACTCATCTATTAAAATAGATAAAAATATTATGGCAATTAATATTTTATTTTCCTATGAAAATCAAAGATTCAGACCACAAGGGGACCCTTTATATTCATTTCAGTTCTTTTCGAGGGTGTCAAAATTATTTTTTTTTCACTTTATATCAAAACAAATATCGAATTTCTTCTCTCTAAATACTCATCTATTAAAATAGATAAAAATATTATGGCAATTAATATTTTATTTTCCTATGAAAATCAAAGATTCAGACCACAAGGGGACCCTTTATATTCATTTCAGTTCTTTTCGAGGGTGTCAAAATTATTTTTTTTCACTTTATATCAAAACAAATATCGAATTTCTTCTCTCTAAATACTCATCTATTAAAATAGATAAAAATATTATGGCAATTAATATTTTATTTTCCTATGAAAATCAAAGATTCAGACCACAAGGGGACCCTTTATATTCATTTCAGTTCTTTTCGAGGGTGTCAAAATTATTTTTTTTCACTTTATATCAAAACAAATATCGAATTTCTTCTCTCTAAATACTCATCTATTAAAATAGATAAAAATATTATGTCAATTAATATTTTATTTTCCTATGAAAATCAAAGATTCAGACCACAAGGGGACCCTTTATATTCATTTCAGTTCTTTTCGAGGGTGTCAAAATTATTTTTTTTTCACTTTATATCAAAACAAATATCGAATTTCTTCTCTCTAAATACTCATCTATTAAAATAGATAAAAATATTATGTCAATTAATATTTTATTTTCCTATGAAAATCAAAGATTCAGACCACAAGGGGACCCTTTATATTCATTTCAGTTCTTTTCGAGGGTGTCAAAATTATTTTTTTTCACTTTATATCAAAACAAATATCGAATTTCTTCTCTCTAAATACTCATCTATTAAAATAGATAAAAATATTATGGCAATTAATATTTTATTTTCCTATGAAAATCAAAGATTCAGACCACAAGGGGACCCTTTATATTCATTTCAGTTCTTTTCGAGGGTGTCAAAATTATTTTTTTTCACTTTATATCAAAACAAATATCGAATTTCTTCTCTCTAAATACTCATCTATTAAAATAGATAAAAATATTATGGCAATTAATATTTTATTTTCCTATGAAAATCAAAGATTCAGACCACAAGGGGACCCTTTATATTCATTTCAGTTCTTTTCGAGGGTGTCAAAATTATTTTTTTTCACTTTATATCAAAACAAATATCGAATTTCTTCTCTCTAAATACTCATCTATTAAAATAGATAAAAATATTATGGCAATTAATATTTTATTTTCCTATGAAAATCAAAGATTCAGACCACAAGGGGACCCTTTATATTCATTTCAGTTCTTTTCGAGGGTGTCAAAATTATTTTTTTTCACTTTATATCAAAACAAATATCGAATTTCTTCTCTCTAAATACTCATCTATTAAAATAGATAAAAATATTATGTCAATTAATATTTTATTTTCCTATGAAAATCAAAGATTCAGACCACAAGGGGACCCTTTATATTCATTTCAGTTCTTTTCGAGGGTGTCAAAATTATTTTTTTTCACTTTATATCAAAACAAATATCGAATTTCTTCTCTCTAAATACTCATCTATTAAAATAGATAAAAATATTATGGCAATTAATATTTTATTTTCCTATGAAAATCAAAGATTCAGACCACAAGGGGACCCTTTATATTCATTTCAGTTCTTTTCGAGGGTGTCAAAATTATTTTTTTTCACTTTATATCAAAACAAATATCGAATTTCTTCTCTCTAAATACTCATCTATTAAAATAGATAAAAATATTATGGCAATTAATATTTTATTTTCCTATGAAAATCAAAGATTCAGACCACAAGGGGACCCTTTATATTCATTTCAGTTCTTTTCGAGGGTGTCAAAATTATTTTTTTTCACTTTATATCAAAACAAATATCGAATTTCTTCTCTCTAAATACTCATCTATTAAAATAGATAAAAATATTATGGCAATTAATATTTTATTTTCCTATGAAAATCAAAGATTCAGACCACAAGGGGACCCTTTATATTCATTTCAGTTCTTTTCGAGGGTGTCAAAATTATTTTTTTTCACTTTATATCAAAACAAATATCGAATTTCTTCTCTCTAAATACTCATCTATTAAAATAGATAAAAATATTATGGCAATTAATATTTTATTTTCCTATGAAAATCAAAGATTCAGACCACAAGGGGACCCTTTATATTCATTTCAGTTCTTTTCGAGGGTGTCAAAATTATTTTTTTTCACTTTATATCAAAACAAATATCGAATTTCTTCTCTCTAAATACTCATCTATTAAAATAGATAAAAATATTATGTCAATTAATATTTTATTTTCCTATGAAAATCAAAGATTCAGACCACAAGGGGACCCTTTATATTCATTTCAGTTCTTTTCGAGGGTGTCAAAATTATTTTTTTTCACTTTATATCAAAACAAATATCGAATTTCTTCTCTCTAAATACTCATCTATTAAAATAGATAAAAATATTATGTCAATTAATATTTTATTTTCCTATGAAAATCAAAGATTCAGACCACAAGGGGACCCTTTATATTCATTTCAGTTCTTTTCGAGGGTGTCAAAATTATTTTTTTTCACTTTATATCAAAACAAATATCGAATTTCTTCTCTCTAAATACTCATCTATTAAAATAGATAAAAATATTATGGCAATTAATATTTTATTTTCCTATGAAAATCAAAGATTCAGACCACAAGGGGACCCTTTATATTCATTTCAGTTCTTTTCGAGGGTGTCAAAATTATTTTTTTTCACTTTATATCAAAACAAATATCGAATTTCTTCTCTCTAAATACTCATCTATTAAAATAGATAAAAATATTATGGCAATTAATATTTTATTTTCCTATGAAAATCAAAGATTCAGACCACAAGGGGACCCTTTATATTCATTTCAGTTCTTTTCGAGGGTGTCAAAATTATTTTTTTCACTTTATATCAAAACAAATATCGAATTTCTTCTCTCTAAATACTCATCTATTAAAATAGATAAAAATATTATGGCAATTAATATTTTATTTTCCTATGAAAATCAAAGATTCAGACCACAAGGGGACCCTTTATATTCATTTCAGTTCTTTTCGAGGGTGTCAAAATTATTTTTTTTCACTTTATATCAAAACAAATATCGAATTTCTTCTCTCTAAATACTCATCTATTAAAATAGATAAAAATATTATGGCAATTAATATTTTATTTTCCTATGAAAATCAAAGATTCAGACCACAAGGGGACCCTTTATATTCATTTCAGTTCTTTTCGAGGGTGTCAAAATTATTTTTTTTCACTCTATATCAAAACAAATATCGAATTTCTTCTCTCTAAATACTCATCTATTAAAATAGATAAAAATATTATGGCAATTAATATTTTATTTTCCTATGAAAATCAAAGATTCAGACCACAAGGGGACCCTTTATATTCATTTCAGTTCTTTTCGAGGGTGTCAAAATTATTTTTTTTCACTTTATATCAAAACAAATATCGAATTTCTTCTCTCTAAATACTCATCTATTAAAATAGATAAAAATATTATGGCAATTAATATTTTATTTTCCTATGAAAATCAAAGATTCAGACCACAAGGGGACCCTTTATATTCATTTCAGTTCTTTTCGAGGGTGTCAAAATTATTTTTTTTCACTTTATATCAAAACAAATATCGAATTTCTTCTCTCTAAATACTCATCTATTAAAATAGATAAAAATATTATGGCAATTAATATTTTATTTTCCTATGAAAATCAAAGATTCAGACCACAAGGGGACCCTTTATATTCATTTCAGTTCTTTTCGAGGGTGTCAAAATTATTTTTTTTCACTTTATATCAAAACAAATATCGAATTTCTTCTCTCTAAATACTCATCTATTAAAATAGATAAAAATATTATGGCAATTAATATTTTATTTTCCTATGAAAATCAAAGATTCAGACCACAAAGAGGACCCTTTATATTCATTTCAGTTCTTTTCGAGGGTGTCAAAATTATTTTTTTTTTCACTTTTATATCAAAACAAATATCGAATTTCTTCTCTCTAAATACTCATCTATTAAAATAGATAAAAATATTATGTCAATTAATATTTTATTTTCCTATGAAAATCAAAGATTCAGACCACAGGGGGACCCCTTTTATATTCATTTCAGTTCTTTTCGAGGGTGTCAAAATTATTTTTCACTTTATATCAAAACAAATACCGAATTTCTTCTCTCTAAATACTCATCTATTAAAATAGATAAAAATATTATGGCAATTAATATTTTATTTTCCTATGAAATCAAAGATTCAACCACAAGGGGACCCTTTATATTCATTTCAGTTCTTTTCGAGGGTGTCAAAATTATTTTTTTTTCACTTTATATCAAAACAAATATCGAATTTCTTCTCTCTAAATACTCATCTATTAAAATAGATAAAAATATTATGTCAATTAATATTTTATTTTCCTATGAAAATCAAAGATTCAGACCACAGGGGGACCCTTTATATTCATTCAGTTCTTTTCGAGGGTGTCCAAAATTATTTTTTTTTTCACTTTATATCAAAACAAATACCGAATTTCTTCTCTCTAAATACTCATCTATTAAAATAGATAAAAATATTATGGCAATTAATATTTTATTTTCCTATGAAAATCAAAGATTCAGACCACAGGGGGACCCTTTATATTCATTTCAGTTCTTTTCGAGGGTGTCAAAATTATTTTTTCACTTTATATCAAAACAAATACCGAATTTCTTCTCTCTAAATACTCATCTATTAAAATAGATAAAAAAATATTATGGCAATTAATTTATTTTATTTTCCTATGAAAATCACACACCACAGGGGGACCCTTTATATTTATTTCAGTTCTTTTCAAGGGTGTCAAAATTAATATTTTTTTCACAAAACAAATACCGAATTTCTTCTCTCTAAATACTCATCTATTAAAAAATAGATAAAAATATTATGGCAATTAATATTTTATTTTTCCTATGAAAATCAAAGATTCAGACCACAAGGGGACCCTTTATATTCATTTCAGTTCTTTTCGAGGGTGTCAAAATTATTTTTTTCACTTTATATCAAAACAAATATCGAATTTCTTCTCTCTAAATACTCATCTATTAAAATAGATAAAAATATTATGTCAATTAATATTTTATTTTCCTATGAAAATCAAAGATTCAGACCACAGGGGGACCCTTTATATTCATTTCAGTTCTTTTCGAGGGTGTCAAAATTATTTTTTTTTCACTTTATATCAAAACAAATACCGAATTTCTTCTCTCTAAATACTCATCTATTAAAATAGATAAAAATATTATGTCAATTAATATTTTATTTTCCTATGAAAATCAAAGATTCAGACCACAGGGGGACCCTTTATATTCATTTCAGTTCTTTTCGAGGGTGTCAAAATTATTTTTTTCACTTTATATCAAAACAAATATCCGAATTTCTTCTCTCTAAATACTCATCTATTAAAATAGATAAAAATATTATGTCAATTAATATTTTATTTTCCTATGAAAATCAAAGATTCAGACCGGGGGGACCCGCTTTTATATTCATTTCAGTTCTTTTCGAGGGTGTCAAAATTATTTTTTTTTCACTCTATATCAAAACAAATATCAATTTCTTCTCTCTAAATACTCATCTATTAAAATAGATAAAAATATTATGTCAATTAATATTTTATTTTCCTATGAAAATCAAGATTCAGACCACAAAGGGACCCTTTATATTCATTTCAGTTCTTTTCGAGGGTGTCAAAATTATTTTTTCTACTTTATATCAAAACAAATATCAATTTCTTCTCTCTAAATACTCATCTATTAAAATAGATAAAAATATTATGGCAATTAATATTTTATTTTCCTATGAAAATCAAAGATTCAGACCACAAGGGGACCCTTTATATTCATTTCAGTTCTTTTCGAGGGTGTCAAAATTATTTTTTTCACTTTATCAAAACAAATATCGAATTTCTTCTCTCTAAATACTCATCTATTAAAATAGATAAAAATATTATGGCAATTAATATTTTATTTTCTATGAAAATCAAAGATTCAGACCACAAGGGGACCCTTTATATTCATTTCAGTTCTTTTCGAGGGTGTCAAATTATTTTTTTTTTCACTTTATATCAAAGCAAATATCGAATTTCTTCTCTCTAAATACTCATCTATTAAAATAGATAAAAATATTATGTCAATTAATATTTTTTATTTTCCTATAGAAATCAAAGATTCAGACCACAAGGGGACCCTTTATATTCATTTCAGTTCTTTTCGAGGGTGTCAAAATTATTTTTTTTTCACTTTATATCAAAACAAATATCGAATTTCTTCTCTCTAAATACTCATCTATTAAAATAGATAAAAATATTATGTCAATTAATATTTTATTTTCCTATGAAAATCAAGATTCAGACCACAGGGGGACCCTTTATATTCATTCCTTCTTTTCGAGGGTGTCAAAATTATTTTTTTTCCTCTATATCAAAACAAATATCGAATTTCTTCTCTCTAAATACTCATCTATTAAAATAGATAAAAATATTATGTCAATTAATATTTTATTTTCCTATGAAAATCAAGATTCAGACCACAAAGGGACCCTTTATATTCATTTCAGTTCTTTTCGAGGGTGTCAAAATTTTTTTTTCACTTTATATCAAAACAAATATCGAATTTCTTCTCTCTAAATACTCATCTATTAAAATAGATAAAAATATTATGGCAATTAATATTTTATTTTCCTATGAAAATCAAAGATTCAGACCACAAGGGGACCCTTTATATTCATTTCAAAGTTCTTTTCGAGAAGTTGTCAAATTGTTTTTTTCACTTTATATCAAAACAAATATCGAATTTCTTCTCTCTAAATACTCATCTATTTAAAATAGATAAAAATATTATGGCAATTAATATTTTATTTACCTATGAAAATCAAAGATTCAGACCACAAAGGGGACTCTTTATATTCATTTCAGTTCTTTTCGAGGGTGTCAAAATTATTTTTTTTTCACTTTATATCAAAACAAATATCAATTTCTTCTCTCTAAATACTCATCTATTAAAATAGATAAAAATATTATGGCAATTAATATTTTATTTTCCTATGAAAATCAAAGATTCAGACCACAAGGGGACCCTTTATATTCATTTCAGTTCTTTTCGAGGGTGTCAAAATTATTTTTTTCACTATATCAAAACAAATATCCAATTTCTTCTCTCTAAATACTCATCTATTAAAATAGATAAAAATATTATGTCAATTAATATTTTATTTTCCTATGAAAATCAAAGATTCAGACCACAAGGGGACCCTTTATATTCATTTCAGTTCTTTTCGAGGGTGTCAAATTTTTTTTTTCACTCTATATCAAAACAAATATCGAATTTCTTCTCTCTAAATACTCATCTATTGAAATAGATAAAAATATTATGGCAATTAATATTTTATTTTCTAGAAAATCAAAGATTCAGACCACAAGGGACCCTTTATATTCATTTCAGTTCTTTTCGAGGGTGTCAAAATTTTTTTTTTTTTTTCACTTTATATCAAAATATCGAATTTCTTCTCTCTAAATACTCATCTATTAAAATAGATAAAAATATTATGGCAATTAATATTTTATTTTTCTATGAAAATCAAAGATTCAGACCACAAGGGGACCCTTTATATTCATTTCAGTTCTTTTCGAGGGTGTCAAAATTTTTTTTTTCACTTTATATCAAAACAAATATCAATTTCTTCTCTCTAAATACTCATCTATTAAAATAGATAAAAATATTATGGCAATTAATATTTTATTTTCCTATGAAAATCAAAGATTCAGACCACAAAGGGACCCTTTATATTCATTTCAGTTCTTTTCGAGGGTGTCAAAATTATTTTTTTTTTCACTTTATATGAAAACAAATATCGAATTTCTTCTCTCTAAATACTCATCTATTAAAATAGATAAAAATATTATGTCAATTAATATTTATTTTCCTATGAAAATCAAAGATTCAGACTACAAAAGGGGACCCTTTATATTCATTTCAGTTCTTTTCGAGGGTGTCAAAATTATTTTTTTCACTTTCAAAACAAATATCAATTTCTTCTCTCTAAATACTCATCTATTAAAATAGATAAAAATATTATGTCAATTAATATTTTATTTTCCTATGAAAATCAAAGATTCGAACCCGACCCTTTATATTCATTTCAGTTCTTTTCGAGGGTGTCAAAATTATTTTTCACTCTATATCAAAACAAATATCAATTTCTTCTCTCTAAATACTCATCTATTAAAATAGATAAAAATATTATGTCAATTAATATTTTATTTTCCTATAAAGAAATCAAAGATTCAGACCACAAAGGGACCCTTTATATTCATTTCAGTTCTTTTCGAGGGTGTCAAAATTATTTTTTTCACTTTATATCAAAACAAATATCAATTTCTTCTCTCTAAATACTCATCTAAAATAGATAAAAATATTATGGCAATTAATATTTTATTTTCCTATGAAAATCAAAGATTCAATTCCCCCAAGGGGACCCTTTATATTCATTTCAGTTCTTTTCGAGGGTGTCAAAATTATTTTTTTTTCACTTTATATCAAAACAAATATGAAATTTTCTTCTCTCTAAATACTCATCTATTAAAATAGATAAAAATATTATGGCAATTAATATTTTATTTTTCTATGAAAATCAAGATTCAGACCACAAGGATTCTTTATATTCATTTCAGTTCTTTTCGAGGGTGTCAAAATTATTTTTTTTCACTTTATATCAAAACAAATATCAATTTCTTCTCTCTAAATACTCATCTATTAAAATAGATAAAAATATTATGGCAATTAATATTTTATTTTCCTATGAAAATCAAGATTCAGACCACAAGGGGACCCTTTATATTCATTTCAGTTCTTTTCGAGGGTGTCAAAATTATTTTTTTCACTTTATATCAAAACAAATATCAATTTCTTCTCTCTAAATACTCATCTATTAAAATAGATAAAAATATTATGTCAATTAATATTTTATTTTTCCTATAGAAAATCAAGATTCAGACCACAAGGGGACCCTTTATATTCATTTTCAGTTCTTTTCGAGGTGTCAAAATTTTTTTTTCATATATCAAAACAAATATCGAATTTCTTCTCTCTAAATACTCAATACATTAAAATAGATAAAAATATTATGGCAATTAATATTTTATTTTCCTATGAAAATCAAAGATTCAGACCACAAGGGGACCCTTTATATTCATTTCAGTTCTTTTCGAGGGTGTCAAAATTTTTTTTTTCACTCTATATCAAAACAAATATCGAATTTCTTCTCTCTAAATACTCATCTATTAAAATAGATAAAAATATTATGGCAATTAATATTTTATTTTCCTATGAAAATCAAAGATTCGGATACAAAGGGACCCTTTATATTCATTCCAGTTCTTTTCGAGGGTGTCAAAATTATTTTTTCACTTTATATCAAAACAAATATCGAATTTCTTCTCTCTAAATACTCATCTATTAAAATAGATAAAAATATTATGGCAATTAATATTTTATTTTCCTATGAAAAATCAAAGATTCAGACCACAAGGGGACCCTTTATATTCATTTCAGTTCTTTTCGAGGGTGTCAAAATTATTTTTTTCACTTTATATCAAAACAAATATCGAATTTCTTCTCTCTAAATACTCATCTTAAAATAGATAAAAATATTATGGCAATTAATATTTTATTTTCCTATGAAAATCAAAGATTCGAACCACAAGGGACCCTTTTTATATTCATTTCAGTTCTTTTCGAGGGTGTCAAAATTATTTTTTTTTCACTTTATATCAAAACAAATATCGAATTTCTTCTCTCTAAATACTCATCTATTAAAATAGATAAAAATATTATGTCAATTAATATTTTGAGCTTTTCCTATGAAAATCAAGATTCAGACCACAAGGGGACCCTTTATATTCATTTCAGTTCTTTTCGAGGGTGTCAAAATTATTTTTTTTCACTTTATATCAAAACAAATATCGAATTTCTTCTCTCTAAATACTCATCTATTAAAATAGATAAAAATATTATGTCAATTAATATTTTATTTTCCTATGAAAATCAAAAGATTCAGACCACAGGGGACCCTTTATATTCATTTCAGTTCTTTTCAGGGTGTCAAAATTATTTTTTTTTTTACACTCTATATCAAAACAAATATCAATTTCTTCTCTCTAAATACTCATCTATTAAAATAGATAAAAATATTATGTCAATTAATATTTTATTTTCCTATATGACTCAAAGATTCAGACAAAAGGGACCCTTTATATTCATTTCAGTTCTTTTCGAGGTGTCAAAATTTTTTTTTCACTTTATATCAAAACAAATATCGAATTTCTTCTCTCTAAATACTCATCTATTGAAGAATAGACAAAAATATTATGGCAATTAATATTTTATTTTCCTATGAAAATCCAAAGATTCAGACCACAAGGGGACCTTTTATATTCATTTCAGTTCTTTTCGAGGGTGTCAAAATTATTTTTTTTTCACTTTATATCAAAACAAATATCGAATTTCTTCTCTCTAAATACTCATCTATTAAAATAGATAAAAATATTATGGCAATATTTTATTTTCCTATGAAAATCAAAGATTCAGACCACAAGGGGACCCTTTATATTCATTTCAGTTCTTTTCGAGGTGTCAAAATTATTTTTTTCACTTTATATCAAAACAAATATCAATTTCTTCTCTCTAAATACTCATCTATTAAAATAGATAAAAATATTATGTCAATTAATATTTTATTTTCCTATGAAAATCAAAGATTCAGACCACAAGGGATACTTTATATTCATTTCAGTTCTTTTCGAGGGTGTCAAAATTATTTTTTTCACTTTATATCAAAACAAATATCGAATTTCTTCTCTCTAAATACTCATCTATTAAAATAGATAAAAATATTATGTCAATTAATATTTTATTTTCCTATGAAAATCAAGATTCAGACCACAGGGGACCCTTTATATTCATTTCAGTTCTTTTCGAGGGTGTCAAAATTATTTTTTTTTTCACTCTATATCAAAACAAATATCGAATTTCTTCTCTCTAAATACTCATCTATTAAAATAGATAAAAATATTATGTCAATTAATATTTTATTTTCCTATGAAAATCAAAGATTCAGACCACAAAGGGACCCTTTATATTCATTTCAGTTCTTTTCGAGGGTGTCAAAATTATTTTTTTTCTGCTTTATATCAAAACAAATATCGAATTTCTTCTCTCTAAATACTCATCTATTAAAATAGATAAATATTATGGCAATTAATATTTTATTTTCCTATAATCAAAGATTCAGACCACAAGGGGACCCTTTATATTCATTTCAGTTCTTTTCGAGGGTGTCAAAATTATTTTTTCACTTTTATATCAAAACAAATATCGAATTTCTTCTCTCTAAATACTCATCTATTAAAATAGATAAAAATATTATGGCAATTAATATTTTATTTACCTATGAAAATCAAAGATTCAGACCACAAGGGGACTCTTTATATTCATTTCAGTTCTTTTCGAGGGGTGTCAATTATTTCTTTTTCACTTTATATCAAAACAAATATCAATTTCTTCTCTCTAAATACTCATCTATTAAAATAGATAAAATATTATGGCAATTAATATTTTATTTTCCTATGAAAATCAAAGATTCAGACCACAAGGGGACCCTTTATATTCATTTCAGTTCTTTTCGAGGGTGTCAAAATTATTTTTTCACTTTATATCAAAACAAATATCAATTTCTTCTCTCTAAATACTCATCTATTAAAATAGATAAAAATATTATGTCAATTAATATTTTATTTTCCTATGAAAATCAAAAATTCAGACCACAAGGGGACCCTTTATATTCATTTCAGTTCTTTTCGAGGGTGTCAAAATTTTTTTTTTTTTCACTCTATATCAAAACAAATATCGAATTTCTTCTCTCTAAATACTCATCTATTAAAATAGATAAAAATATTATGGCAATTAATATTTTATTTTCCTATGAAAATCAAAGATTCAGACCACAAGGGGACCCTTTATATTCATTTCAGTTCTTTTCGAGGGTGTCAAAATTTTTTTTTTTTTCACTTTATATCAAAACAAATATCGAATTTCTTCTCTCTAAATACTCATCTATTGAAATAGATAAAAATATTATGGCAATTAATATTTTATTTTCCTATGAAAATCAAAGATTCAGACCACAAGGGGACCCTTTATATTCATTTCAGTTCTTTTCGAGGTGTCAAAATTTTTTTTTTCACTTTATAGTATCAAAACAAATATCAATTTCTTCTCTCTAAATACTCATCTATTAAAATAGATAAAAATATTATGGCAATTAATATTTTATTTTCCTATGAAAATCAAAGATTCAGACCACAAGGGGACCCTTTATATTCATTTCAGTTCTTTTCGAGGGTGTCAAAATTATTTTTTTCACTTTATATGAAAACAAATATCGAATTTCTTCTCTCTAAATACTCATCTATTAAAATAGATAAAAATATTATGTCAATTAATATTTTATTTTCCTATGAAAATCAAAGATTCAGACCACAAGGGGACCCTTTATATTCATTTCAGTTCTTTTCGAGGGTGTCAAAAATTATTTTTTTTTTCACTTTATATCAAAACAAATATCCGATTTCCTTCTCTCTAAATACTCATCTATTAAAATAGATAAAAATATTATGTCGTTAATATTTTGCTTTCCTATATGAAAATCAAAGATTCAGATACAGGGGGACCCTTTATATTCATTTCAGTTCTTTTCGAGGGTGTCAAAATTATTTTTTTTTCACTCTATATCAAAACAAATATCAATTTCTTCTCTCTAAATACTCATCTATTAAAATAGATAAAAATATTATGTCAATTAATATTTTATTTTCCTATGAAAATCAAAGATTCAGACCACAAAGGGACCTTTATATTCATTTCAGTTCTTTTTCGAGGGTGTCAAAATTATTTTTTTTTTCACTTTATATCAAAACAAATATCGAATTTCTTCTCTCTAAATACTCATCTATTAAAATAGATAAAAATATTATGGCAATTAATATTTTATTTTCCTATGAAAATCAAAGATTCAGACCACAAGGGGACCCTTTATATTCATTTCAGTTCTTTTCGAGGGTGTCAAAATTATTTTTTTTTCACTTTATATCAAAACAAATATCAATTTCTTCTCTCTAAATACTCATCTATTAAAATAGATAAAAATATTATGGCAATTAATATTTTATTTTCCTATGAAAATCAAAGATTCAGACCACAAGGGGACTCTTTATATTCATTTCAGTTCTTTTCGGGTGTCAAAATTATTTTTTTTCACTTTATATCAAAACAAATATCGAATTTCTTCTCTAAATACTCATCTATTAAAATAGATAAAAATATTATGGCAATTAATATTTTATTTTTCACAAAATCAAGATTCGAACCACAAGGGGACCCTTTATATTCATTTCAGTTCTTTTCGAGGGTGTCAAAATTATTTTTTTTCACTTTATATCAAAACAAATATCGAATTTCTTCTCTCTAAATACTCATCTATTAAAATCAGATAAAAATATTATGTCAATTAATATTTTATTTTCCTATGAAAATCAAAGATTCAGACCACAAGGGGACCCTTTATATTCATTTCAGTTCTTTTCAGTGTCAAAATTTTTTTTTTCACTCTATATCAAAACAAATATCGAATTTCTTCTCTCTAAATACTCATCTATTAAAATAGATAAAAATATTATGGCAATTAATATTTTATTTTCCTATGAAAATCAAAGATTCAGACCACAAGGGGACCCTTTATATTCATTTCAGTTCTATTTCGAGGGTGTCAAAATTTTTTTTTTTCACTCTATATCAAAACAAATATCCGAATTTCTTCTCTCTAAATACTCATCTATTAAAATAGATAAAAATATTATGGCAATTAATATTTTATTTTCCTATGAAAATCAAAGATTCAGACCACAAGGGGACCCTTTATATTCATTTCAGTTCTTTTCGAGGGTGTCAAAATTATTTTTTTCACTTTATATCAAAACAAATATCAATTTCTTCTCTCTAAATACTCATCTATTAAAATAGATAAAAATATTATGGCAATTAATATTTTATTTTCCTATGAAAATCAAGATTCAGACCACAAGGGGACCCTTTATATTCATTTCAGTTCTTTTCGAGGGTGTCAAAATTATTTTTTTCACTTTATATCAAAACAAATATCAATTTCTTCTCTCTAAATACTCATCTATTAAAATAGATAAAAATATTATGTCAATTAATATTTTATTTTCTGTGAAAATCAAAGATTCAGACCACAGGGGACCCTTTTATATTCATTTCAGTTCTTTTCAGGGGTGTCAAAATTATTTTTTTTTTCACTCTATATCAAAACAAATATCAATTTCTTCTCTCTAAATACTCATCTATTAAAATAGATAAAAATATTATGGCAATTAATATTTTATTTTCCTATGAAAATCAAGATTCCAGACCACAAGGGGACCCTTTATATTCATTTCAGTTCTTTTCGAGGTGTCAAAATTATTTTTTTTTTCACTTTATATCAAAACAAATATCGAATTTCTTCTCTCTAAATACTCATCTATTAAAATAGATAAAAATATTATGTCAATTAATATTTTATTTTCCTATGAAAATCAAAGATTCAGACCACAGGGGGACGCATATTCATTTCAGTTCTTTTCGAGGGTGTCAAAATTATTTTTTTTTTCACTTTATATCAAAACAAATACCGAATTTCTTCTCTCTAAATACTCATCTATTAAAATAGATAAAAATATTATGGCAATTAATATTTTATTTTCTATGAAAATCAAAGATTCAGACCACAAAGGGGACCCTTTATATTCATTTCAGTTCTTTTCGAGGGTGTCAAAATTATTTTTTTTTTCACTTTTTATATCAAAACAAATATCAGTCTCTAAATACTCATCTATTAAAATAGATAAAAATATTATGTCAATTAATATTTTATTTTCCTATGAAAATCAAAGATTCAGACCACAGGGGACCCTTTATATTCATTTCAGTTCTTTCGAGGGTGTCAAAATTATTTTTTTTTTCACTTTATATCAAAACAAATACCGAATTTCTTCTCTCTAAATACTCATCTATTAAAATAGATAAAAATATTATGGCAATTAATATTTTATTTTCCTATAATCACACACCACAGGGGGACCCTTTATATTTATTTCAGTTCTTTTCGAGGTGTCAAAATTAATATTTTTCACAAAACAAATACCGAATTTCTTCTCTCCACAAATACTCATCTCTTAAAATAAATAAAATATTATGAGGGGCTTCACAGCTAGTACAATATAATTATGTACTTAATCACTTCTGAAATCAAAATTTCATTAAAATGTTTATTTTAGGAAGGGTATTTTATGTGGAGTAAAAAAAATTAAAAATATTATACTGTAAGATACCTCTGTAAAAATAAAAATCTTTATTAATAGGTTTGATTTTTTTTTAATTTATTTTCTCTTTAAAATGACTGTGAAAAACTCCAGAATTCGCTATCTTTAGATCTTAAAATAAATAAAATATTATGAGAGGGCTTCACAGCTAGTACAATATAATTATGTACTTAATCACTTCTGAAATCAAAATTTCATTAAAATGTTTATTTTAGGAAGGGTATTTTATGTGGAGTAAAAAAAATTAAAAATATTATACTGTAAGATACCTCTGTAAAAATAAAAATCTTTATTAATAGGTTTGATTTTTTTTTTAATTTATTTCTCTTTAAAATGACTGTGAAAAACTCCAGAATTCGCTATCTTTAGATTTTTATATTACCCCAATTTCAGTCAAATTGTCTAAAAAAAATTGAGGAAAAATAATTTGTCAATTTTTTCTTTATTAATTAAAAATAAGAATGAATTTGATATCTCTCGAAGTATTTTGGAAGATAGAATATTTTTTTCTGCCTCTATGCGGATCGAAGTATTGAATTAACAGAGAGACGAGTAATATCTGGGCTTTACGACTCATTTTAATAATCATATAATTAAGGATTATAATTTCAACTACTTGAAAAATAATTTATTATTTAATGTATTAAAAAGAATTGCAAATTACTTAAACAATTTTTTCCAAAATTATATTTTTGAATTTGAATTCAGTTCCGTCTAGCGACGAGAGATGGCGATCAAGTAGGCTATTTTTTTACCTTCATTTTATTAAAATGTCATATAATTTATTATTTCTTAATTAGATATTTATTTTATTTTTAATGTGATTTTATTGAGAAATTTACTATTAATTTGTTCAAGGATATATTTCAACTGATATGAATAAATAAATTTCGGTGTTATTTTAAAAGATAGGGAACAATAATTATCAAATTTGCCATGAGTGATTATCCACTTGGCTTCGTTTGATTATGAATATGTCAACAAGATGAGATTCCGTAAGTTATTTATTTATTTGCCCAATTTCATTCATTTATACATAAAATCAAATGTTTTGTTAATATCTATTAAATTATTTCTCCATCAGACATGTTCAAAATACATTTTCAATCATTCTATTTTTGATCTTTTTCAAATATTTTTTAAGTGAAATTAATTTTCCATTTTAAATCAATTTCAGATTTATATAAAAAAATCTTCCATCTACTCGTATGAATTTTCTATATATCAAGCTTTCTTCAAATCTTGATGAATTTTAATGAGCCTCCCAATATATATTTGTTAATTCTTCAAGGTGTCTCTTTTATATAGGTAAATGTGTATTATTAATATTATAAGCTAGGGCTCGGATTTATAGGCACTATTTATTTAGGTTTATTAATACAATTTTACTTTTAATAATTCTTGGTTCAAATTTACAGTACGTGCCCGAATGGGGCTTCGGTACTTTCTTTTAATACATTGAAAGATAATTTTTCTAAACTTGCCCTCCAATCCGGTACATTGTTAAGCAGATGACAGCACCCTATATAACGCCCCTGCATCGCATAAAAACCGAGCAGACATTGCCTTCTCAATAAATTTAGGCTTAGGCAGACTTAAAAACTGGGGATCCCAAAACTTAGTTAACTTCAATGCAGTGAAAACTCAATGTTGCCTTATTTCTAGGCGCGTCGACAGAAACCTCCCAAACTTACTAGAATTTAGGGATAAAATTTCAATGCTAGGGTCAACTCAAGTGTCTGACCTTTCATGGAATGACCATATCTCAACCACTGCTAAAGCTTCGGCGCCCAAGCTTTGTCTCCTATTTAGGTCCAGACGCCATTATACTCCCAGTCAACTTCTTACACTTTATAAGGCTCAAATTCGTCCTTGTCTCGAATATGTCTCTCATCTGTGGAGAGGGGCCTCCAAGCATTCTCTTGCTACACTGGATGCGATTCAGAAGCGAGCACTTAAACTAATAGGAGACCCGGCTCTAACTAACTCACTCGACTCCCTGGCTCACCGAAAAAACGTTTCTGCCCTTTCCCTGTACTACAGATACTATAATGGTGTCTGTTCAGTCGAGCTGAAATCAATTATCAATTATTAAAGCCCTCTTTACGAGAAACACGCGGTTTTCGAACCCTCACCACCCCTTCGCTGTCAAATTAGATAAAAATCGAACAATCGCTTTCACCAACTCTTTTATCCCTATGACCTCCAGAGACTGGAACTCGCTCCCTGCCACCATCTTTCCCACGACTTATAACCTTCAGCTATTTAAGACCCGTATCCACAGATACCTTCGACCCCCGCCCAGCCCATAAAATTCTTTCTTCTTCTTTTCACGATGGAGTGGCCAACCCAGGCCTTTATGGGATACACCATTTTGGTGTAACTCCTTCTCTTATCATTTTCATAAAAAAAAATTACTGATTCTATACATATGGTTAAATTCAACTATGTGTATCGATTTTCCTCTTCCTCGTCTTCATTGATCGATATAGCTCTTGATCCCCTGGCCCCTTCTTCTCTTTTCTAGCTCGTCTCATCCTTCATCCGTCTTATTACATCATCTTCCATCCTTCCCTCCTTTAATGGTTCTACCAGGTTCTTCCACAGCTTCTCTGTTCTTCTCTCTCTTCTCCTTTCTGTTCTGTTGTTTCTTCCTCTCTTATTCTTTTGTTATAAATATTTCCGCCTCTTCCACTCGCTTATGTTCGGTCTCTCCAGATAGTCCTCTTTTCCAATGTTTTTTTATTTCCATAATATTTGGATTTTTCTATTTTTACCAGATCTAATAGTATTTTCTGTCCTGCGCCTTTTATTATACCCCTTTCTATTTTCTTTGCTAATTCATTATCTTCCTCATTTAGTAATTTTTGAACTGCTGTGGTCTCTCGCCATCCATTCCACCTTTTTCTAAAGCCGTTTCCCTATCTTGTTACATTTTTCACGATTCTTTATTAAAATATTTGGCATTACAACTATTTATTATGTATTTTTCAAGATTCTCTTTGGTAAAAAAGGCCCTATTTGAAAGAATGGTTTTATATATTGAAAACGTGCGTTCCACACAAAATTTCAAATAAGCCATTTCGGATGGATTTAAATTTTCTTCTTCTGCACTACTAACTATATCCTCCTAAATTCCTGGGTATTTTTTCCAGTATTGTCCAACCAGGATTCCGTTTCAGAATATTGTCCATTTTTTGATTGAGATTAAAGGCAATAGGACCAGAATGATTTTTTGATATTTTCTTGAAATCTGGAATATTTTTATAGTCTCTATCAAAGAGAGATTTCTAGCTTCTAGTGCTGTAATGGCTACAGCTAGATTGTTAAAATTAAACTTTATATATACTAAATCATCAAGAGTAATGGAAGATAAAGCATTTTTAGCCTCTCTTATAGATAAAACATCATCTTCATTGATTCTTTCTATAACCTAAAATAATAAATAAATAGAATTAAGTATAGAACAATATTTAAAAAAAAATAAATTTCAAATATACCTTTTGAATTTCATCCAAATGGTCAGCATAATATATATAGCTGCTTGGATTCAGGTTCCCCACCTTGTTAATATAGGCTTAGGTGGAATGGGTGAATTTGGCAATTTTTCTTTGAAGGAGCTTTTAAAAATACTTTTTTAATTTAAGAAATTACAGCATCAATATTTGGGAACTTAACTCGAATAAATTCTGCCATTCTATGAATTGTGTGTACAAGACACGTTACATGTATCATTTTAGTGAAAAATGCTTTTAAAAGTTCCCCCAGCTTTCAACATATAATATGCGGCACTGTCTATCAGTAATATCAAACAATTTTCATCATTATTTTCTCCAGGCCACAAGATAGATACCTGTATAAGTATAATACACATTCCCATTAAGAAAAGGACAATACAAAATATTTTTAGTCGACCCTACCGCCGCCTAGTAGCTCGATAAATAATTTTTTCGGAATATTTTCTTAATAATTCAAAAAAACTTTTAAAGTTAGAAAATATAGAGGTCGTAAAAAATAGAAATTGCCAATTTTAGTTAAAATAGGCACTAAAAAAAGGCATTTATAGATGAAATAGGCACTAACACCCAGAATAGGGCAAATAGGGCGAAATCTGAGCCCTAATTATAACAGTCTATTGCTTACTAGATCATTTATCTTTACTAAATAAAATAATATAATATAAGACAAACACGACAGCTTAAGTTTTGTTTTAAGTTAATTTCATCATAATATGTTTAATTCGGATATATACAAATATAATTATTAGTTTATATCAGTTAGAAAGACATCTTTGTCAACTTTGATTAAACTTTTTTCCATCTAGTAGGGTAAATTGCATAGTTATTGGCTTTTTCAGAAAAAATAAAGTTCCCCTAATGAGAAGTCATTTCGCCATTTCAATGCGCTGACTGATATTGGAAAAAATGCAAAAAAGTATCATTTTTTGTCGGTTTTTTGCTTATAACTTGTAAACTATCAACTTGTAAATAACCTTCCTATTGAAAATGAAAATACATACAATTTGTTAGAAAAAGTCAGATTCGGATTCAGCGCCCCCAAAAACACATAGGATGGAAGAAATCAAAACTACTCCAAAACTTTTCTGGTAAGACAACAATTTAACTCGACTAAAATTCTGAAAGATCTTTATAAATAGAATTAGGTTTAATTTTTTTTTAAATATATTTATCTTTAAAATGACAGTCTAAAAGACTACCGAATTCGCTATCTTTAAGAGATTTCTATACTATCCCAATTTCAGTCAAAATAAAATTGTGGAAAAAAATCAATTTTTTCTTTATTAATTAAAAATAAGATTGAATCTAATATCTCGAAGTATTTTAGAACATAGAATAATTTTTTTCTGCCTCTATGCGGACCGAAGTACTGAATCAACAGAGAGACGAGTAATATCCGAGGTTTACAACTCATTTTAATAATCATATAATTAAGGATTATAATTTCGACCACTTGAAAAATTAATTTATTATTTAATGTATTAAAAGAATTGAAAATTAATTAAAATTTTTTGCCGAAATTAAATTTTTGAATTTGAATTCAGTTCCACCTACCGACGAGAGATGGCGATCAAGTAGGCTATTTTTTACCTCCATTTTATTAACATGTCATTTAATTTATTATTTCTTAATTAGAAATTTATATTATTTTTAATGTGATTTTATTGATAAACTTTACTTTTAATTTATTCAAGGTTATATCTAAAGTGTTATGAATGAATAAATTTCGCTGTTATTTTAAAAGATAGAGAACAATTATCAAATATGCCATGAGTGATTATCCACTTGGTTAGGTTTGATTATTAATATGTCATCAAGATGAGATTCCGTAAGTTATTTATTTATTTGCCAATTTCATTCATTAATATATAACTAGCTGCAAGTTCTCTCTTGCTAGCCACGGGGTACGCCCCCCGGACCCCCAACCGCCGCCCCACCCCGCACCCCACTCCACCCCACCTCACTAGGCCTCTGGACCCTCACCTGAACCCCCACTCCACACTGCACCACCCCACGCTGTCCACCTTCATCACACCCCACTACGCCCTGGGCCCTCGCCTGACCCCCCCCCCCTCCCCGTGCCCTCCACCCCTGCACCACACCACCACCTCATCCCGCGCCCTCCACCCCACTACGCCTCTGGACCCTCACCTGAACCCTTCACTCCACCCTGCACCACCACCCCGGACCCCCCGCACCCAGTTTTTGCATTTCTAGCCTTCTAGTGACCCAGAGATTATGTATACAAAATTTGGTTGAGTTTAATCCAAGAGCAAGAATTTTCATTTTTTGACCCCTCTCCCCATTTTGGATGGTTAGTTTTTTCATTTCTAGCTCTCTAGAGGCCCACAGATCATGTATACAAAATTTAGTTGATTTTGCTCCAAGGGCAAGAATTTACATTTTTTCACCCTCTCTTTTTTAAAAAAAAAAGTTGTCAGATATCACATCCCCTACAACTTTGCTTATAATAAAATTTCCCGTAGAGTTAATAGTTTAGGAGTTATTTGATAATTTTCATTCGTGCGCCCCCCCCCCCCCAAACCCCCTTTTGTGGTCAAAATATCAAAACGTTATATAGCTAAAAACGTAAGTTAGAAGACCTCTGATGCAAATATGAAATTTCATAATAATCCCTTCAGCCGTTTTTACGTGAATCGTGAGCAACTTTTCGCGGAAACCACTGAAACATACAGACAAACAGACAGACAGGAATTTTGTTGAGGGTTTCGTTCATAACTTTTCTTGAAACGTGTTTAACCAAAATTTGGCGTGATTTGGACCAATGTACAGACAAAACCTTAATTTTATATATATAGATAGATACCACATATTTTGTAAATATCTATTAAATTATTTCTCCATCAGACATGTTCAAAATACATTTTCAATCTTTCTATTTTTTATCTTTTTCAAATATTTTTTAAGTGAAATTAATTTTCCATTTTAAATTAATTTCAGATTTAAAACAAACTGTCTTCAAGTCTTGATGAATTTTAATGGGCCTCCCAATATATATTTGTTAATTCTTCAAGATGTCTCTTTTATATAGGTAAATATTTATTATTAATATTATAACAGTCCATTTCTTACTAGATCATATATCTTTATTAAATAAAATAATATAAGACAAACACAACAGCTTAAATTTTGTTTTAAGTTAATTTCATCATAATAATATTAATTCCCATATACACAAATATAATTATTAGTTTATATCACTTAGAAAAACATCTTTGTCAACATTAATTAAACTTTTTTTCATCTAATAGGGTAAACTGCATAGTTAAGTATTGGCTCTTTCAGAAAAAGAGATTTCCCCAAATGAGAAATCATTTCGCCATGCGCTTATTCTTTGAGCTATTCTCAGTGGCCTAACTAGGATTTGATCCCCCCCCCCTCAAAACAAAATGTAGGCCCCGATAAACTTTTGAAAATTCAATGATTAGGTACAAGAAAAAAGTAATAAGTGCAATATTTCTTATAGTTCTTAAAAGGTGAGGTAAAAAAATAACAAAAATATATAATAAACCAGCGTTTCTCAACCTTTTATGGCCTGCGGACCAGTAAAATTTGTAAAAAAATTCGCGGACCAGTAAAATTTGTAAAAAAAATTCGCGGACCAGTGATATTTTTTAACAACAAAATTTTACTAGGTATTAAAGAACTACTACATAAGTTGTAACATTTTTATTATCATTTACTTACAATATAATTTAAATGTAAAGATATGTAATTAGATATACTTGTCCGCGGACTAGTAAAATTTCTCCGCTGACCAGCGGTTGAGAATAGCTGTAATAAACCATACCTATACTTAATAACTTTTAAGGAGTTTTTGGTTCTAGGTGAAACATTTTAATATAATAATAAAACTTGAGCAAGGTGCGAGGTAGGTTTCTCAAAAAAACCTCCTCGCATCATGCTCAAGTTTTATTATTACATATACTTAATATAAAATTAAATTAAATATCATTTCTTCGGGCTTGTTTATTAGCAAAATAAGTTAAAGAGTTTTTTAATTTAAATTTTCTGCTGCATGATGTTCGATTGCCAAAAGAGCGAGATTATTTAATCTATCTTGATTCATGCTGTTTCTAATAAATATGATTTAATTATTTTTAATTTGCTTTCTCCTGTAGCCATGCACAGTGACAGGAATGATTTTAAAAATAGTAATAAGGCAGTGCAAATTTCACATAAATCACTTTCTATAAAGCAATAAGTAATTGATTAAAATAATATAATTGCATTAATGTCATTTTAAAGAAAATATACCGCATTAATTAATTGCATCGAAATTTTTTTGGATAAATCTATGCAATAATGTTTTTGTAATTCTGTTGCCGACTTTAGAAGTTATTTTTCTGATAATTTTAGCAATGTTTTTGGCCTTAAAAATTCAAAAAGATTTACATTTTTTAACATTCCTTCAAATCTATTATTAATTTGTCAGTTGACTATTAATCGTATGTTTCCTATATTTGATTCAATCGCGAATCGAATGCAGGTGATTTTTGTTAAATATTAAGTGAAAATAATATCCGAATTTATATATTTCTAACTTGAAATAATGAAGTTAGATAAATTTATAATTTTCTCATTAATATATTAAAGAACAATTAACATATTAATCGCGCTTTTTAAACAAGATATATACCGCGAGACTACTGCTGGTTGAAGCTATTAGAGTCTGCTGAGTCTTAAGTCTGGACCAAGAGAATGAAAAAGATGTGATCCATTTAGCTATAATCCAACGTCATTTTGCGTGTAGCCCGCATGACACATGGATGGATCACCAAATGAATTTGAAATCTGAGATGTTATATATTCAATCTCCCAGTCCAGAGCGCCCGATCTGTTAACACGTATGTTAGGTGCTTGTCATTAATCATATCTTTTTTCATTCTCTCTTGGTCCAGACTTAAGATCAGCAGACTCCAATAGCTTCAACCAGCAGTAGTCTCGCGATATATATCTTGTTTAAAAAGCGCGATCAAAACAATTCTCGTTAATATGTTAATTATTCTTTAATATATTAATGAGAAAAATTATAAATTCAGTTGACTATGTCAACTGTTCTATAAAAAACATTAATTTTATTTTATGTTCAGCATTAACTAAATCGTGGTCATCACATAATTCATCAAATTTATGGGTTTTTTTTTGATTTTCTTAAACCTTATTATTTTCCATTTTTTGCAAATACTTTCAAATTCGGATTTTATTTCACTATATTTAGACCTAAACTTTATTTAAATTAGTTTTTACTGTAGTTTCATGGCAAATTGTGTTGTGCCCCCTTAACTGCGCCCCCTCCCCCGCATTGCGGGGTTTTGCGGACCCTATTTACGCCACTGGCTGTTCTAGGACTTCAAGAGTGTGCGTCTTGCAAAAAAGGGGCCAATTAACTATGCAGTTTATCCTTATATTCTTGAAAAAAATAACCATATTATCTTCTTTTCAATTTGACTTCTTCTCTAAGGGTCGTATTTACCCCTCTCGGGAATTGAATCTAAGTGCCTCTCTCGGAGGACCATTGCTTTTTTCCATTAAAAAAATAGGAATCTTAAATGGAGGGAGGGGGTCCATAAAATTTAAATTATAATTTAAGACCCTTTGTTCGATCTGTGACAAATTTCGTATATTATTTTTAAGACCTTACGAAAATCACCATCTACATGAAATTGTCATTGACCCGAAATGGGGATTGTTCAAAAAAATTAAAATTCATAATTTAGAAAATTATTAAAGGTGAAAATTAGTAGAGAACCCTTATTTAATAGTTTCTGGGAATAATCTATTGAAACCCGAAATAGGGGATGAAAAATTAAAAAGTTTATTTTCAAGCCCAGAAAATGAAGAAAAATTAAATTTAGTAGAGAAATGCAATCTTGTTTAATAGATTTTGACAATAATACATTGAGGCCCATAAAGAAGGGAAGAGGTTCATAAAATTAATATTTTTTTTAATATCCCATCTTAGAAATCAAAGAAAGTTTAGATTAAGCAGGGATGTAGTTCCTTATTGAAAAGACTGAGTGCATTTTTCACGAGGACTTATGGTATATAATTGAGTAAGGAGCATTTTCAAAAATAAATCTATCTATTTCAAAAGAAATTTATAAATTTTAGGTCTTGAAATTCCTTTAAAAATTTCAATTTTTAAACTTTCTTTCTATTTACTTTATTTATTTATTTATTTATTCTAGTTACTATTTAGGTACAAAATTCTTTCTATGTCAATTCCAGATCACAGCTCTGCTTCTTTGCTGGGGGTGCCATCCCTTAGAGCAGTGATTCTCAACCTTGTTTTCGTCACGGCACACTTTTAATAATTTAAAAATTTGACGGGACACTAACAATAAAATAAAATAATAGAATTTTATTTGGTTTATTGATTGATATAAAATTACCTATAAAAATATCATAGGACATTCTGCATCCTGTAAAATGTTACTACCTCTTCAGTTTAAATGATCAAATAAATATTTAGATTAAATGTAATGTCAATTGATAAAGAAATGTAAAAGAAAAATGAATCATTTTCAATTCGGGAGGGACCTCCGCCTAGTAGTGGCGGCACACTTGAAGAATCTCGCGGCACACTAAAGTTCCGCGGCACAGTGGTTGAGAATCACTGCCTTAGAGTTTGCTATTAGCATCATTATACTATTTTTGGAAAATTAGAGCTGGTTGATTTTTATTTTATTATTATTATTTGTTTTTAAGGAATTTTCTGAGAATGTTCTTTTGAAATGGTTATTATTCTTACTTTTAATTGAAACAAGACAGGTTATAGGTATATATTTTTTTAATTTTTACTTTACCATACAGGGTATGGTCAAGTATTGTAATCGTGAATAAAAAAAGTGGTTTTTTTTCTTCATTTTTTCGAAATATCTCAAAAACTGCTCAAACTATTTAGATTAAAAAAATTGAGCGAAACCATGCCATTTCGCTCTACAAAAAAGCTCTAATAAGTGAACATTGAAAAAATTATATTTTTCGAGATAATAATTGTTTTGTCAAAATGTCTGTTAGTTAGTCTGTGCGTTACCAAATTTTTATGGACGAGCTAGCTCAAAAAACTAGTGTGAATTTTAAAACCAAATTTCACACGTAGCTTTGGTCCATTGAGATTAAGAACTGATTAAATTTTGGTGCATATCGACCCAAAATTAAGGGGGGGGGGGGTTAAAAATTAAAAATCTAGGCCATTTGAGCAAACTCAACCAAATTTTGTATACATAATCAGTGGGACCCCAGAAGTCTAAAAATTCAAAAACTAACCCCCCCCCCCCTTACATGATTATAAATAATTTTTTTAAATATTAAATATAAGAGAGGGACCAGGGTGTATGGTAAAGTCAAGTGGATGGCCAGGCCACATCAGAACTTGTCAGTTTATTATTGTCCTATAGGGGGACGTTTCAAACAAATGTGTCATCATCAGCCGAAAAAATTTTTATTTAAAAACAATTGTTGACAACCCAATATTACAAAAAATTTCTTATACTAGATGAGGAGGAGGTATCAGCAAAGATGGAATCACTGGGTTCAATAAAACACCTTTAATGAGACGTTTCGGCCTAAATTTTATTTGGCCATCTTCAGTCAATTAGGAGTTATACTGACTGAAGATGGCCAAATAAAATTTAGGCCGAAACGTCTCATTAAAGGTGTTTTATTGAACCCAGTGATTCCATCTTTGGCTGATACCTCCTCCTTCATCTAGTATAGTTTCATCACAGCCACGAACTCTTACAATATTCATACAAAAATTTCTTTATTTTAAATATTAAAAAACTATATTAGTAGCTTAGACAATCTAGAATTTATTTATATTTTGCATGAAAACAGCTATTAAAATTTACATAACCATTAATAATTTTTTTAATATAATAAATCAAAAATATCGATTCTATTTTTATTTACTAACTTAATTTAATTCTAACATCTAGCAATTCCAAAATTTTAATCAAATCATTATTTGGGGATGATCCAATTTTATGCAGAGAGGCTCAAATTATAATTAGTAAAAAAATTAAATTATTTTTTTTTTTTAATTTTAATTACCAACCCAAATGATCATATCTCTTCTTTTTTAACCGACTTCAAAAAAGGAGGAGGTTCTCTATTCGACTGAATTTTTTTTTTTTTTTTTTTTGTGCCTATGTTACCTCATATCTCCGCCAATTGTCAACCGATTTTGAAAATTTTTTTTGCATTGGGTCCAGTCTATCTTCCGATTGGTCCCATTTTTTTTTCGTTTTTTTTTCATAGGTATTATACCTTTTTTATTAGGTTTGTTTAGACCTAACCTCTTTGTTTATGAACCGATTTTGATGGTTCTTTTTTTATCCGAAATGTGGTGTCTTAGGGATGGTGTCATATTAATTTGGTCAAGTTCTGATGATATGATCACTATTAATAACATCACTAAAAAGAGAAAAATAAAAATAATTTTTAAGAAAAAAATAAAAACCGACTTCAAAAAATTAAATGCAACAAATAAAATACACTAAAAGGTATAAAATAATTATTATCTTATTTAGTTACAACTAAACGACGAAATATTAACATGAAATTACATTTTGAAGTTGGTGCCAAACATATACCTTTTATGAATCGCACTCGACGGATCTTAGTACGTTTGGTGGGTACGCTCGCTTATAGGTATAGTTTGTTTGGCACCGACTTCAAAAAGTAATTTCATGTTAATATTTCGTCATTTAGTTGTAACTAAATAAGATAATAATTATTTTATACCTTTTAGTGTATTTTATTTGTTGCATTTAATTTTTTGAAGTCTGTTTTTATTTTTTTCTTAAAAATTATTTTATTAAAAAAAGAGAAAATGAAATTTTCTAATCGTAAAAACCTATATGTTCATAAAAATTGAATTAAAACACATTAAAATTATATACATAGATTGTCATATACCTACATTATTATTATTTATTATTAATTAAATTAAATTAGAGAACAAAGAAAATATTTTTTTATTATAGACAAAATGATCAGCCGGGGTTCGCATTTGAACATAAATAGTTTAATTATTATTTAGCTATTCTTTATAAATGCTTCAATTGAATCAATAATAATAATAATCTTGATCAAATATTTTATTTTTACAGGAATGTCCTGGTTCCATCCTAAACGAAATCTCCTGTTCTAAATAAATATCAGCGATTGTCTTCACTTCTGCAGAATTTGCTTCATTTCTTGAACATCAATCTATTTATCCAGCTAGACCATTTAAAATGTAAGTTTTATTTTACTTTTATTTTTCATGCATTGGCGCAAATTCATTTTGGGGGGCTCCATAACACAAATTAACTCATATTTTATTCATCATCGTCATTGAGTACACACTCCTAAGACTGGTTTGACACAACCACCCGTCTCCACTCGGCTCTGTTCCTTTGGCCTCTCTAAATGTCTCGCATCCCATATTTCCAATTATTTGGTCGAAATATTTTAATCTGGCCTTCCCCCTTTTTAATATCATGTATTTAAAGAAAACTTGTTTTAATGCCATAATAGTTTGATTATAATAAAATTGTCTACGGAGGCCCAATAAATATGAAAGAAAAGAAAATACACTTATTTCTTATTTATTTTATTTGGGAGATGTAATATCCACAAGAAAACGTTTCGAGTGCGATCGCCGCTACCCTTCATCAGTGCACGTCCTTTGGAAAATTGACAGGGCATCCCTTAATATTTTATTATAAAACATGGAGATTATTTTAGTGGTGGTATTAATTCTAAACGCATCTAGGTCATAAAACACACAGAACTAAACCTCCAGCATACGTCTTAACAAGTCAATCTCAAACCTAAAAGAAAAATCACAATTTAAAAATTTACTTTATTTTTTGTTTATTCGAGATCATTTATAATATAATAATCCCTTTCTCACAAAGATCAATACACCTATGTTAATTAATTAATTTATTTATTTATTTCGGGCCAAGAGCACACATATACATTAATATAAATGTTTACATATAGAAACTAAATAATTATAGTATTGAAAAGAGTATCTATTTGAGAAAGAAAGATTGAATTTTTTCTCAAAATCAACTTGTGATATATAATCAATTAATTTTACGAACATGAATTTAGGTCATTTATCATTTTAATAGATATGTTTATATTGCATGTAGGAGGTCTTGTCCCCTCGGGAGTCGAACCCAAGCACTTGTACGCTTCCCGCGCAACTAGTTAGACCCTTGAGACTATCACCTCAAAACATGCAATATGTAAATTCGTGTTTGTAAAATTAATTAATTATATATCACAGGTTGATTTTGAGAGGAAATTCAATCTTTCTTTCTCAAATAGATACTCTTTTCATTACAAAAATTTGCTTCTGCATTGGTCCGATGCTGAATCTTTATTTCAGTTGTAACCAAAATAAATTTGCCGCGGTTATATTCCGGGAGCCTAGTCTCTGAAGAGAGAATTAGTCGAGTAGGACCGACTCGATGACGTGGAAGCTAGTGCACGTGGAAGAAGAGAATGATTATATTGTGTCGATTTGGCAAGGTGTCAAGAAGTGAAGGGTCAGTTTCGTTTTCGTTTATTTTATCGTTATCGCCTATCGTGGGGTTATTATTTATCAATTATCGTTCCGTGTGTTTTAGTGTCGTTGTTGTTGAGAAGTACTCAACAATAAAATATATATATATATATATATATATATATATATATATATATATATATATATATATCTTAAATATCAATAAATATTTAAGTTTATTTATTTAGAGAAATGGCCCATTGCCTAATTCAAATACAAAATACTGTATCAATAATATCATTATTTGTTGTTTAATTTTAAACTGTATAACTTCATTTAATTAATAAAACCCAAGATTGTTAACCACA
Organism: Forficula auricularia; assembly: GCA_024734495.1. Lineage (NCBI taxonomy): Eukaryota > Metazoa > Arthropoda > Insecta > Dermaptera > Forficulidae > Forficula > Forficula auricularia. Next base: position 78,962 of record JALMQS010000152.1, on the reverse strand, counting down.
TTGTAAAACACCTATACAAGACCCGGTTTAAATAATTATATACAATTTTAAACAACAAACATTTTTATTATTTATTTATTTTTGCAACCAAGAGCAAAGTGATTATTGGTGAATTTTCCAGCCAGTACACAGTTAAGGAGTAATTTTTACTTTTCCAATCTATTTGAATGGAGTGAAAATACTTGGCTTTAGTTATATATTGCATGTTTGGAGGTGATGGTCTCAAGGGTCTGACTAGTTGCCTGGAAAGCGTACTAGTGCTTGGGTTCGACTCCCGAGGGGACAAGGCCCTCCTACATCCAATATAAACATATCTATTAAAATCTTTGATAAATGACCTAAATTCATGTTCGTATAAATAATTATAATTTGTTAATTTTATCCAGCAGACAAGTGTAGAGGGTGGATACTTTTAATAGAACTACTCTATAATTAAATGAATTATTAATTAATTAATGTAATGTCCTATTATAATCCCTCCTTGTATTTTGTTTTCCATGTAACCCTGGTAAAATTTTTAAATTGTGTTTTTTGAGATTGACTTGTCAATGTCATGATTTTAATTGTAAGACGTCAGCTCGTGATTGGCCCTGAGTGTTTTATGACCTATTTGAGATTAGAATTACTATCACTACTAAAATAATATCAATGTTTTTAATCGACTTCAAAAAAGGAGGAGGTTCTCTATTCGACTGATTTTTTTTTTTTGTGTATGTTACCTCATATCTCCGCCAATTGTGAACCGATTTTGAAAAAAAAAAATTGCATTGGGTTCAGTCTAGCTTCCGATTGGTCCGATTTTTTTTTATTGGTATTAGACCTTTTTTGTTAGGTTTATTCAGGCCTAACTTCTTTGTTTATGAACCGATTTCGATGATTCTTTTTTATTGAAAAGGGGGTATCTTAGGGATGGTGCCATATTAATTTGGTCAAGTTCTGATGATAAGATCACTATTAATAACATCACTAAAAAGAGAAAAATAAAAATAATTTTAAAGAAAATATGCTGACGTGTTCTGGTGTGGCCATCCACTTGACTTTACTATACAGCCTGGCCCCTCACTTATATTTAATATTTAATAAAATTATTTATAATCATGTAGGGGAGGGGGTTAGTTTTTGCTTTTTAGACTTCTGAGATCCCACTGATTATGTATACAAAATTTGGTTGAGTTTGGTCAAATATCCAAGATTTTAATTTTTTGACCATGACCCCCCCCCCCTCCATTTTGGGCGGTTAGTTTTTGCATTTTTAGACTTCTGGGGTCCCACTGATTATGTATACAAAATTTGGTTCAGTTTGCTCAAATGGACTAGATTTTTAATTTTTTGACCATGCCCCCCCCCCCATTTCGGGCGGTTAGTTTTTGCATTTTTAGACTTCTGGGGTCCCACTGATTATGTACAAAATTTGGTTGAGTTTGCTCAAACGGCCTAGATTTTTAATTCCCCCCCCCCCCCCCACCTTATTTTGGGCGGTTAGTTTTTACATTTTTTGACTTCTGGGGTCCCACTGATTGTGTATACAAAATTTGGTTGAGTTTGGTCAAATGGCCTAGATTTTTATTTTTTAACCTCCCTCCATTATTAGTTTTTGGTACATATCGGCCCACAAACATTAGTACTTTATTTCAGTACTTTTTTAGTTTTTTCTAAATATCTTGAAAATGACTTAACCAATTTTGATGAAATTTAATATCCTAATTAAGTACCTTGGGGACCACAAAAAAGGTTAAATAAAGTTTTTAGTAAAATTATATTTTAAAGTACTTTACTCTAGAGTAAGAGAGTACTTTTTTAATTTTTTAAATTCTTTAAAATTTATTCATTTGAAAGTTTTAATATAGCTCATTTAGCCTTGCTTAAGTAAGAATGGATAGGCTTCTCTCTGTGAAATGCTAAACATTTGGGAGGAATTTTTATAAGTAACCATAGCAACTGCGTTGTTTTCTTATCCGTTACCTTTGCTGAAGACATAGAGAAATCGATTTTAAACTAAAAATAGCGATTGATTCTCATCTAATACTTGAGAAATATCCATTCTACAGGGTGCTTCAAAAAAATGTATACACACTTTGAACTTCCATAGAAAATTTATTTACCGTTCTACAAAGTTAAATTTCAGGAAAATAGAAAGCTGAAAGTCCAATGTAAATGAAACATAAATAACAAATGTTAATACTGTTCAAATTGGTGACCTGCAGCATCAATACAATTCTGAGTACGAGTCGCCACTGATTCTGTACATCGTATCAAAACGTCCAATGAGATTTCTCTACACACTGCTTGAATCTCATTCCAAAGAATGTCTAGGTTACGTGGTTTACGTTTGTACACCTCATCTTTTACTGTGCCCCACAAGAAGAAATCCAGTGGTGTAAGGTCTGGAGAGCGTGCTGGAAACTCGATTGGCCCCCTGCGTCCTATCCACTGGCCCGACAAATTTTGATCCAGGTAAGCTCGTACGTCCCTGTGATAGTGCGGCGGGGCACCATCTTGTTGAAAATAAAAATCATCATTACCGGACGTACGAGCTTACCTGGATCAAAATTTGTATAAAAATGCAAACCCCCCCCCCCCAACATGATTATAAATAATTCTAGGGGCCAGGTTGTATGGTAAAGTCAAGTGGATGGCCACATCAGAACACGTCAGCTTTTTTCATTTAGTGCGTGCGTATGGATAGATAGATAGATTTTTTCAATATATTTTTTTAAATTGTTTTTTTAATTTTAAAACCCACTATAATAGTTCATGGCAATTATTATTAAGTGAATTTAAATAATTATTTATTTTCTATTAAACAAGGCAAAGTAAAAATACACCTTTTCCAAATGCATTTCACAAAACCCCAATTCTATTTTAGAAAATTACTTATGAATTTCAAAATTCTAAATTGAATATTACAAAATCTTAATTATATTTTAGAAATCTCAAACTGACCCTCGCACAGTCCGAACCGATGGGCCTAGAAAGATAAAATTTGAAGTGTATATTCTTACTAGGATTTAACATTGAGCTATGGGATTTTTTGAAATTCAAAAACTAAAGGCAGAAAGGGCCTCAAAATACGTTTTCAGAGTTTTTCAACCTCTCTTAAATCCGAAAAGATATAGTTTTAAACGAGGGGTGAACCGCGATTGGAATTAGCTGTACACCGTCTTTGGAATTACTTTGGAATTCATTAGATAATCTATTGTCATCTATTGTCTTCTACTTGGAAATGAAAGTGGAAGTGGAAGTAGATGTACACAATTTTAGGCCGCGGTTCACCCCTCGGTTTTAAATTAGAAAGATGAACATTAAAATACCAAAAAACGTATTTGGGATATAGATGTCTTTTTCAAATTAGTAAAAAATAGTTTAGAACAGTTTTTTAAATTCTGCTCTTGCTGGGGGTGATCAGAAGGCGGGGATAGGTTGGTGGGGTGAACGGTGATCGGTGGCGGGGTGGGGGGGGTTCAGGAGGCCTTTCTGAAATTGAATTGAGAATTCTAAAATACCATTGGAGTATTCTGAAATTAACTTGATATTTCCTCAAATAAAATTAGAAAAAGTGAGAGAATAGTAGAAAAAGTATAAAATATTATTTTCAATCGCAATTAAGTTCGAAACTTCGTGCCTTGATGGAGGGCGAAAAAATAAATTAATCGTTAAATTGAAGGGTTGGTTTTGTCACAAATATAATAAAACAATAATTTTAATAACTATTTGTATTATTTAATTGATAACTATACAGTTTTGGTCACCACTGGTCGACCATCCTCAGTAGTTATCTCGTTCAAGAACCGGAATTTGTCATTTCACATGAAACATTAATTCTTAAATCTTCAATATAGATACATCACACAATTCATTACAATCACACACATATATATATATATATATAGCAACAATTTATAAAAACGTTTATCACTGAACTAGAAACTCAATAGTTATTAAAATTATTGTTTTATTATATTTGTGACAAAACCAACCCTTCAATTTAACGAAAAATTTAAATCAAGTCACTTAAGTTCTGGAAGAAATTTAAAAAATAAATTAAATATTATTTAATTCTCGATTCAAATAACAATCGACCTTTTTACCTTTATTTTAAATTCAAAATAATATTAATTTACCACTTTTAACTGAACCAAAAAATTACCGAGCATCCCTCGGTGTTCTAGGTACTTATATATTATATTGTTAAGTAGATTTTTTTCATTTTTAAAAATTTACCTGACAACAAGCTTAAGTTACGTTTAATTATCCCGATGATGATGATGGAAAATAGCCATCGAAACTGCAGACTAAAAAAATATATAATAAATAAATAATAAATCAACGTCACAATTCATTTTCTTTTGATCTACTTGTAGACTAAAATATATATGAAACAATATTTAGAATCAATTTAAATTTTAAATTGTTTTCTACATTATTCCGAAGTTTTTACTTTACCATACAGGGTATGGTAAATAAGTGTCCGTTAGTCTGTGCGTTACCAAATTTTTGTGGACGAACTAACTCAAAACTAGTAGGAATATCGAAACCGAATTTCACACGTAGTTTTGGTCCATTGAGATTAAGAGCTGATTAGATTTTGGTGCATATCGACCCAAAATTAAGGGGGCGGATGGGGGGGGGGTTAAAATTAAAAATCTAGGCCATTTTAGCAAACTGAACCAAATTTTGTATACATAATCAGTGGGACCCCAGAAGTCTAAAAATGCAAAAACTAACCGCCCAAAATGGGGAGAGGGTAGGGTCAAAAAATGAAAATCTTGGCCATTTACCAAACTCAGCCAAATTTTGTATACATAATCAGTGCAAAAAAAAACCCAACTCCCCTACATGATTATAAATAATTTTAGGGGCCAGGTTGTATGGTTAAGTCAAGTGCCACATCAGAACACGTCAGCTTATTTTCAAGTTCTAGTTATAACTACGAGTTATTGATCAACTCAGATTTAATTTGACCTTTAGCAGGGGTGCTCTCTCACTCTTAGCTTCACGCCCCCCCCCCCCATTTATTCAGTTGTAAAGAGCTTTTTATTACCTTTTGTAAGACTTGACTTCATTTATTTTTAGCATACAATGCTAAAATTCAACAATATTTCCATCCGTGGGCACCCTTGCTTTTAGTGTATTCGACTTGAGGCAGGCATGTGCTCTTAGAAATTTTCTAACACGTAAGATAAAATTTGGCATGAGCGGTTCCCACGGACCTAGGTCGAATTCTCACTAAGCCATATTTCTATACCCGAAATTACAGCATAAATCGTTTGCGATGACCCTTGAATCATTTCTATTTCTACCCTCACTTGTTGACACCTCCAGTTAATAGTAATTATTTATTTTATTTCCTCCAAGTTAGCCGTCGAACAAGGAAGAATTTTCCAAATCATCCGTCATGTAAGTTTGTTTAATACTTTATTATTTTATTAATTATAATAAAGATAAAAGTAAATAAATATAATATGCAATATTCAGTTACTCCGAGTTAAGATTTCTAGGTCTCTTGTTTCACATTAAAATTAAAAAAATAAAAGTTGTAAATTTTTTCCCTATACCGGGTGGTGACTTGGCCGACGCAGCATAGCGATTACAATGTTAATTTTTGAATGTGCATTTATTTGCTCCCCTAATTATTTTAGAGTTAAAGTTCTTATAGGTTTTTTGTAGAGAAAAAAATACTGAATCCGAACATATTTTTGTTTTCAAATTTTGAAATTTCAGAACCGTAATAATCAACATTATAAATAATTGTATTTTTACACAAATCACTGAGGCCATGGAATTATTAAAACAAACAAGGCATTTTCATTTGTTGTTTCTATTTGACGTTTAATAGTGATGTTTTTAGTGATTATTTTAGAGCATATTTAGAATACAAAAAACTGAGCAGAATTAAAATTCTAAAAGATAATTACATCAGATTTTGTCTAATTCATAATTTAAAAGTCCAAAAAAAACAATTTTAAAAATGTAGATATTTATTTAAAAAATTTACATTCAAAACTTTTATTGTTGTCGATTCTGTAAAAATTTTTACAAAATTCTGTCGTTCTAAACTTCATCTACGTGAATCTACTATTTTTATTTATCAATGACGAATACAAAACTCAGCCCATTCAAATTTAACGAGTTTCTCATTATGGTAATCAATAAATTCTAATAAGAACTGATTTTAAAAAGTTAAAATATAACAAACGTCGAATAGAAACAACAAATGAAAATGCCTTGTTTGTTTTAATAATTCCATGGCCTCAGTGATTTTTGTAAAAATACAATTATTTATAATGTTGATTATTACGGTTCTGAAATTTCAAAATTTGAAAACAAAAATATGTTCGGATTCAGTATTTTTTTCTCTACAAAAAACCTATAAGAACTTTAACTCTAAAATAATTAGGGGAGCAAATAAATGCACATTCAAAAATTAACATTGTAATCGCTGTGCTGCGTCGGCCAAGTCACCACCCTGTATATATTTCTAGCTGTAAGCTCAACTTCAGGAAAGTACAGAATTATAACTATATAATATATATATATTGAAAAAATTACAATCTTTTATTTTTTTAATTTTAATGTGAAACAAGTGACCTAGAAATCTTAACTCATAGTAAATGAATGTTGCATATTATATTTATTTACTTTAACTTTATTAAAGATGTTTCACCTTGCACCAACACCACAATCTCTATTAATTATAAATTATAATAGTCAAATATATATTATTTATATTATATAATTATAAAAATATAATATATACATTACTATTTATAAAATACAATATATTATACTTATATTATAGCTTTGATAATAATACTATAAAATATTTAAGAAAATGTATTTAGTATTAAGACTAAATATTTATAAGAAAAATGCTAATTCTTATAAATATTAGTCTTAATAATAAATACTAATATATATATATATTTTATAGTTGTAAAATACTATATTATATATATATATATATACTAAAAAAAAATCAACTTTTATAAATCACTATATAATCTTGAACAGGAAGCATAACGTACCGTCCACCAGGGGTGCTAACTCCTTTGTTCTTTTTTGGAACGATGAGATAGTTATAATTACTGCTCAACAGTAGCGCTAGTCTCGTTAATTTTTTTTTTGCTTCTCGCTTGTACCACCAGATGTCCTAGTTTGACATTTGTTATTTTGATTTCGATTTATAACCTATATGACCATAGATAAAAGATATATGATACATATTTATACATTTTATTATATCTATAAAAATAATTAATACATATATTGGATTAAATTTTATTTAACAACAGATAAGTGTTATTTTATTTTAACTAGCAAATTATTTATACCCAGCTTTGCAATTTTAATTGCATAAATTTTAAATATAAAATTGAAAATATCATTTCATATCTATAAATCCTTACCGAATAGAAAAATTAATTTTTATTTATTCTAGGTGTACCCCGATTGGTTACGACTATTTAGCATTTTTTTAACAACAACTTTAAAGAAATAATTTAATTATGAGTACTCGATATTGTGTTGTCCCAAATTGTGTTTCAAAAGGAAATAATACTCCAATGCATTTATTTCCTGATGCTGAAAATGGCAATAAAATTGTAAGTGTTATTTTATTTTAACTAGCAAATTAATTATACCCAGCAAATACTAATTGTAAATGTATGAATTAGCTATAAAATTGAAAATGTTATCATTTCATTTAAGCTAAAATCAAAGACTTATCGAATAGAAAATTTAATTTTTATTTATTTTAGCTGTACACCCATTGGTTACATCGTATTGGCAATGAAAAACTATTTAGCATGGGTCCTTCAGATGTACGCAACAAGTATCGGATATGTAGATTGCATTTTAGCGAATATTCGATTATTCCTGAAAAGTTTAGATCAGGACGAAATAGAACCATTTTGAAGCAAAGAAGTCTACCTACATTGAATTTGCCAGGTAATCAAATACTATATGTACTTTATATATCCCATTTGCTATTAAACTTCAGTTGTTACATTTATTAATTCATTTTAGTGTTTTCCGAGAGGCCCACTCTGGGTAATTCTATTTTAGACTTCGAATTATCAAGGACACCAATTAGAGATCTTCAAGAACCTGTCTTTGAAATTCCTGTATCTGAACGTGTTCTCATTAATGAAAATGTTGAACTTGTTTTTGAGGATCCCTCAAATCTTCTGACACCTGACAAAAACAACCAATTTGATATTTCTAGCACACCAGTACGTCGAATAAATAGCCCAGGTATAAAAGTAGTGAAATATATAGTAGTATTTACCTGTTTAAACTAATTTGTATAAATATTCTTTACAGCCTTACAACTTAATAATAAAAAGCACACCACAGAAATATTAAAAACACTTAATATAAAGCGCGTTAGCGACCTATCAACGACGGGGCAGCAGCTTTATAAAATGACAAAAAACTTATTTTATTTACTTTTATTTAATTTTTTTTATATTTTATTGATATAATATATGTATAAGTTTATATATTATTTTGGATGTGTAGAATAGTTTTCATTTTGTTTTGCAAAATTATAATGTTTAAGATTGTTTGTTATTTTAAATATAAATAAATACAAATCTTTTATAAAAAAGCAATCTTAAAACTATTATTTTAACTTTAAACATTTCGGGGAAATTTTTCCCTTTGTCAATGTAATTTAATTTGATTTTAAAAATAAAAGTTGTTTTATCTGAGGGATATGTAAAACTACTTTTTTTAATCAAATTAAATTCCATTTGCAAAGAGAGAAATACCCGAGAAAATGTTTGAATTGTTTTTTATAAAAGATTTGAGTTTATTTTGTTTATATGTTTATTTGAAAGTGTATAATATTGTAACATATGTCCTTTGATGAGTTTCTTGTCGGATTCTTCTCCTCAGAGGTATTTCCGAACCGATGGTAAATTCATAAAATTTAACAATAAAATTTTTTTAAAAACTAATTTTTTTTATTTATTTTTACCTAATTTTATTCCTATTTTAAAATTAAGAAAAATATTTTAACCGTGCAGTAAAAAGTAGTGCTTTTGTTTATATTTTTTTTTCTCAAAAAAGTTTGAAGCTATTTTGATAAATAAAAAAAAGACAACACCACTTTTTTCTTGCCGGTTATTTAGATTTTAATTATCTTTCAAATTCTAATATGTAGTAATATATATATAAATTTCCCGCTCGCCATTTTAGTTGAGTGATCTGTTCACTGTGGCGCTGTAAACAGTGTGCCAAAATATGGGGGAGTTGCCCATCTATATATCTTTTATCTATGCGTCCACCTTCCCCAACCAACCACCCAACGCGAAACACGACTTATATAGCCCAGGGTCCCTTCCAGTAGCCAGCCGAAAGCCAGCGGAGTCTCCCGAGTTCCGGCGGAGGAGGGGAGCGAGCCACCTCTCCCTCCTCCGGGACTCGTTCGTCTCGTCATCGCTGGCAGCCGGCCGGCGGAGTTTAAGGGGAGGGAAGGGCAATTTTCAATGGATCTCTTATAGGAAAGGGTAATTTTGAAATGAAAGGGGGGGGTTTCGTTTTACAAATATTTATTTATTTATTTACCATTTTTTTCTCTATACATTGAAATTGTATAATACAATATAAATGTTAATTTATTTACTTGAGATGAACAGTGGATAGGCGACCAGAGTAAGTTATCTGTAAAAGAAATAAGATATTATTGATACAACGAAATAATTTAACCTTTCTATTTAATTTAGAATCTAATTGTATTTTAACGAGAAAAATAAAATATTTATTTTTTATTAACATTTACATATTCATTCTTTTTTTTGCAGATCGACATCTTTAAGGGTCTACGGGCACCAAAGATAAATTTCTATTATTATTATTTGTAGATGTATTTTACAAGCATTATGCGACTTAAAAAAAATTATAATCCAAGTTTTCATGTACTTAAATTAACTTTTTTATTAATAAATAAAAAATAAACTGAAATTTAAGTCATAGTCTTTTTATTGCATATATTTACTTAATTCCTTTTGTCCTGCTATATCCTATATCAGTGTTCTTCAACCTGTGTTCCACAGAACCGAAGGATTCCAGTCAAACGCTTTAGGGTTCCACGAGTCAATGCTAAAATTCTAACATTAACCTCGTGTTCCCAACTAGAGACGTTTTGTCTTTCTTTGTTTTAATTACACACACATATATATATACAGGGTGTTCCAAAGAACTCGTTCATTAAAAAGTTTTCAGAGAAAATGAGAGAAAGTTTTGAGAGAAAATTTTGACCTTTGACATATTTATGTTTTATAATATGCTCTTTTTAAATAAATTATTAACAACTTTTGGACACTCTGCTTTGCCGAAATCACTATCAACTTTCTTATTTTCTATAGAACCCCCAAATATTTTTGCATCATTAGATTAAGTGTTAAAAACTAAGATGATTTTGTATAATGCACATGATGTCTAAAATTTATAATTTCTGAGTTATTTTAGATAGTTTGTAAAATCTACCAATTTAGCCTTCATTTTTAAAAGATAAGAGTAAATAGATATTTTATTTAATATGGATTTACTATGAGTTAGGATACATACATTTATATTAAAATTAAAAAATTAAAAGATATAAAAATTTTTTCTTTTTCAATATATATATTTCGGGCTATCAACCCATCTTCAGGAAATACAGAAGGTAACTAAATAAAATTTATTGAATGACAGGCTATATATGTTTATTGAACATTAGTTCAATAAACATATATAGCCTGTCATTCAATAAATTTTATTTAGTTACCTTCTGTATTTCCTGAAGATGGGTTGATAGCCCGAAATATATATATTGAAAAAGAAAAAAATTTTATATCTTTTAATTTTTTAATTTTAATGTGAAATAAGTGACCCAGTATCCTTAACTCATAGTAAATCCATATTAAATAAAATATCTATTTACTCTTATCTTTATTAAAGATGTTTCACCTTGCACCAACACCACAATCTCTACTGATTATTCATTTTTAAAAATTAATAATAATTAAACTATTATGAAAAATATTAATTTGCCGATTGTAATAGATTCAAATTTACAAGAAATCATAAGTTGGTGTCATCTATTAAATCCGATGGAATGGAATATTTTTAATTATATGGCATGGCTATGTTTAAATTTAGAATCACTATATCGCGAAATTATACAAATTAAGATAACAATCTTTGAGTAAAATATTTTACGCGTGTACTTATGTCAGAGAGGTTCGCATCCTGCAGGTGAGCCAGGTGGCTCGGATTGCTGTTACTGGCACTCGGGTTCGATTCCCGAGGGGGTGAAAAACAACCCCTCTAACATATAATTAAAAAAATTACATTCCATCGGATTTAATAGATGACACCAACTTACGATTTCTTGTAATTAAACTATTATTTGTAGAATTAATTTGATCAATCAGAACTCTTAATTAGAAATTAAAGAATCCTAATTAATCATAAAAATTCAAATTTTATATGCAGAATGACCATAATAATCGGTTATTTCTGAAATTCAAAAGTTGTTAATACTCAATTTTTTCAAATAAAACATGGCATAAATTTTAGTATTATTGAATTCTAAATAAAAATCCAATAGAAGTTTATTAAATATTCCATATACCTAAAATGAATAGTTTTTTAAATAAAAAATATTTTAAATTTCACTCGTCTAGATCTTAATTATTGTATTGTCTTAACACGTGTGTAAGTATATGTATTTATAAGTCAATTATTGTGAATGATGACCAAGTTCGATTTTTATAATTTTATTATATTGGTTTATAGACTCTGAGGAAGGAGGGGAGAATCCTGCGAAACGTTGATTTTAAAGGAAAGTGGGTAAAATAAAAAGAATGACAATAAATACATCATATTTGGAAATGGAATAATTTTTTCTTCACTATCCTTGGACTGCCTTCTATTACTTTCAACTATAAATTCTACCAGTCTGTCTCTCTCCAAAAAAAAAAATTCATTAAATATATTTCAAAAAAAAATTTTAAACTCTCTATTTCCGTAAGTAATGGTCTGAGAGCCTTAAAACAGTCGAATTTATAATATTGCAATGGTCTTGCGGGTTAAGCAAGCAGTTATTTAAAATAAATTAATTTAGCATCTTATTTTTCTTCAGAATTAAGTTTACATTAATACAAGCTATTAGTTAATAGAGCAAGGAAAACTGATGAGTTCCGGGAAAGGTAGACAATTGACCAGCAGTTGGAAATAATGAGAGAGTATTGACCGGAGAGAGCAGAGAAAGGACGAGCGAGTTGAACACACACAGAGTACAGACTTCTTCTTATATGCAAGCACACACATATACATACGGCGGAGTTGAATACAAGAGTACACCTAAACACTTCTTCTTCTATTCAAGTACACCTATATACATACGGTTGCGCACAGAGAGTACACGTATATTTCTGCTATTCAAGTTTTTTTTTTTTTTTTTTTTTTTTAATGCAATCGAATGCAAGAAGGGGTGCACCAGTAAAGGTGTAGCCCCTATGGATCTCGAAAGACCCTTGCATTACCGAAGAGAAGGGAAAGTTGATTAAGTGAGAGGGTGTAGACGTAGGTGTCTATGCACCCTGGTTTTGAAGGTTTGAAGATCATAGGTGCTGGGAAAGATAGAGGCTGGGAGAGAGTTCCAGTTCCTTGAAGTCATGGGGATATATGTATTCGCGAATGAAGTGGTCCGGCACTTTTCCAATTTGACCGCAAAAGAGTGTTGGGAGTCGGCAAAACGTGTGCTGCGTGCAAAGCATGCTTTGGGGGGAATTATTGATTTTATCTCATCAGAGCACCTGCCGAGATAGTATCTATAGAAAAGGGAAAGGGCAGAGACATCTCTTCGATGAGCCAGCGAGTCGAGGGAGTCGGTGAGGGTAGAATCGTCAATTAGCCTGACGGCTCGTTTCTGAATTGCATCAAGGGTAGCAAGAGAATATTTTGAGGCTCCTTTCCACAGATGAGAGCCGTATTCGAGACAGGGGCGGATTTGGGCCTTGTAGATGGTGAGAAGTTGTGGGGTTTGTAAAATCGCTTGGACCTGAATAAGAAGCCAATCTTCCTTGCTGCAGATTTCGCCACAGAGGAGATGTGTTCATTCCAAGACATGTCAGATGCGACAGAGACGCCCAACATGGATAGGCTGTCACACATTTTCAGGGTATTCGAATCGAAGTGAATATCAGGGAAATCTCTATTTTCGCGCCTAGAAATTAGACAACATTGTCTGTGCTTATATACACATATACATTACTTCCGCTATTCAAGTCTCCGCAGAGGGAACATATAGCGAGTACACACATCCACGGCTCCTCTTCAGGTCTTCGCTTACATACAGCATACCATATATTGCTAAGCATACCTTCGAAAGAGCATACACCTACACCCACACACCCAATCTCGCCACGGGAGCTGGACATCGAAGAAGACGCCTCCACAACTCATCGAGCTCATTGTAGTACTTCCGGAATAAATAACATCTCATTGTCTTTCATTCAAAAGTGGTCAGTGTTATAATTATTTATAGAATTAGTACCAGGAAGCCCATTTCCTTACATCCTTCATCACCATATAAACATTTCATTCTCCATTTTAGGGACGCGGCACTTGGATCAGACACTGAGGGACACACCCACCCCATAAACAAAAAATAGCGAAGCAGATAAATATTTCATAATAATCGATATTAATTTAACATTAAAGTAATAAAATAAAGCCCAATTTCCCTAGCACATAAGTTACATTGCCCCCCCACCCCCTCGTGATATAGGTATTTAAAAAATTTCCGAAAAAAATATTTTTTTGTCTTTAAAATCTTTAAACGTCTCTCCAATAAATCTCGTAAATAATGGTAGTTTTACAAGAAAAAATTCCTAAATATTGAAATTAAAATCCTTTCTGGCTACTAAAATATTGATTTGAGCTAATTATACCGGGTGAGTTTTTTATCTTGAGACAGTCTTATAACTCAAAAACAGTGCATTATATGAAAAAAAGTTTCAAATAAAAGTTTATTTATATCAGGGGGGAAACAAACTACACTCTTGTTTGTTCACCTAGAACAAGCTTTTAAGGGTATTTCAAGGTCAAATTCTGTTTTTTAAATAGAAACCTATATATTTGTTTACATATTAGGAATCTACAAAAAAAAAACTGAACATCTTTCATAAGAACTATTTTTTTATTCGATATCAAATAAACTAAATATTAAATCAATTAGATCTCAGAAAAAAACCCTAATAATTATTTTTAACAATTATTCAACTCTATTATCAAATAATAATGATCAAATATTTAATTATTAAATAAATAATTTAATAATAATAAATAATTTAATAATAATAAATAATTTAATAATTTTCCCACATTGTTCTGTGAAATTCCAGAGTGTTATCGCAAGTTTTCTGGATGAATTCCAGTTCCATTTTCGTTATTTTGGACTTTTAAGTTTCTTCGTAGTCTTTACATTTCCTGTTTTTTTTTTAAACAGATTTTACAACACAATAAAATGAAGCTCTTGAGGGGGTATCCCTGTCAGGAAAATGCTTAGCATTTCAATGTCAGCCCCATAACACTTCTTCCACATTCACCATAAATTAAGACCATTTTAATTCTGTCTTCAACAAAAAATGATCCATTTTTATTATGGTAATACAATATAAATACCTAGTGAATTGACACGAGAAATAAACTTTAAACTCAAGAATTTTAAATAGGTCCTATTAAGTAGAAAATAATCTCTTAAATCTGAGTATAACTAAGTATTAATATCATTATAAACACTTATTTTCATTCTTGTGACTTTTCAATTCAATAATTAATTATTTAAGCATTATTTTTAAAAATTAAGTTGAATAATTGTTAAAAATAATTATTAGGGGTTTTTCTGAGATCTAATTGATTTAATATTTTGTTTATTTGATATCGAATAAAAAAATAGTTCTTATAAAAGTTGTTCGGTTTTTTTGTAGATTCAGAATATGTACAGAAACATATTGTAGGGTGCGGGTTTCACCCCCTTGGCTCATAGGGGTGAAATAACACACGTATTTATGATTTAATATATATTTATTTACAAAAAGGGGGTTATACATATTCGTGTCTAGGGGGTCATCGTGAAAACATCATCTTAACACTTTCATCGTACAACTGCTATCAACTATAAGCTAACACATCGACAAACATGTCGTCTTAACCATCACTCACTTTCAACTAAAAACAGCCGTTGTCAACTTACCCTCGGCAGCAACACATACACATACACACATGCATATGAATGTCAGCCGACACAAGTTGTCATAATATTATTTATTACAGCATGCTTTTAGCCCGGAACCCAGAAGACGGCATTTAGAATGGACAACGGGCCTGACCGGGCACGTGCCAATCATATGCTCTTAATAAAACAGAAATCAAGAAAATTCACTTAATTAAATACTTAATTAAACAATTAATTTCCCACAATATAGAGTTCCATATAAAAAAACAGAACTTGACATTGAAATACCCTTGAAAGCTTGTTCTTGGTAAACAAACAATAGCTTAGTTTAGTTTCCCCCTCCAAATAAATAAACTTTTATTTGAAACTTTTTTCCATATAATTCACTGTTTTTGAGTTATAAGACTGTCTCAAGATAGAAAACTCACCCGGTATACGAGAATATAATATTTATTTTCATATCTCTTATAAAAATTCTCCAACCAAAAAAACCACTCCAAAACTGGTGAAGTGATACATAGGGTCCCCCCTTACCTCTCATATTCAGATTTTTTTAAGAAAATAAAGTTTTACTTTAGATTTTTTCGAAGATCAACCAGATTGATAAGGTATCCCGAACCTCTTAAAGTGGCCAGGTGTATGATAAAGTCATGTGCATGGACACATTAGCTTATTAATAAATGTTTTGAGATTGTTTTTGTAAAAGAATTGTATTTGTGTAATACAAAAAACAACCTATAAATTATTTCACTATAAAGGTATCAGATAGAAACTTACATTGATGAGGCTTTGGTGGGTCGTTTAAACGAAACGCCGCCCTTTTCTAAGAACTTGTTCTTTTCGTGTCGATGGAAATAAATAAATTCTTCTTTGAATCTGGGCAGCTTCTGAGGTGGCCAGCTCCAAATCCCCCTCCACCAGAGAACTGAAAAATACAAATAAAATTAACTTATAGATAAGTGAAGTTCCTACTGTAACTTTCTTATTCACCAATAAAAAAAATTCCTAAAATAACAAAGATATCGCTTAATTTAAACCAACTCTAAATGTAGTGTCAGGATAAAATATGACTTGAACGTTTACTTGGACTACTTTTTTGATAAAAGTCTTAGATTTATAGATATCCAGCAAAGACACTAATGAGAATTCGGATCATATCCTGTCATGGAAAATGCTGAATATCTATAAATCTAAGACTTTTATCAAAAAGTAGTCCAAGTAAACATTCAATTCAACAAAATTTTCTAGAGAATGAGATAGGAATCAAGTATCTAGGACAGTGTTTCCCAACCTTTTTTTTCTCGCGAACCAAAAGAAAGGTCCGAAAAAATTTGACGAACCCCCTATGTAGTCGTTAATGACTTTGTGTGTCGGATGTTTTGTTTCAATATGTCTACGAAGAAGTGATGGTTTTAAACTGCTGTTGGCAAGAACTTCGTTACATATAATACAAAGCGGTTTAGGTTCCGACTCATCCCCAGTAAAATGAAAACCCAATTGTAGATAGTCGCTGTCATATTTTCGCTTTTTCCCTTTTCTATCATCATTTCCTTTGTTTTCGTCCTGTGAAACGGTACCTCACTACAGCTTTCAGTACTATCATCTCGATTATCATGTCTCGTTTCTAAACGACCCGTTTTTAACCATCGATCCATAATAAAAATAAGCTATAATAATAATTAAATTAATAATTATTAAATCATTTACACGAGAACTTGACAGTCACAGTATCACTATCACTCAAGCTTTACAAGTGCTAAGCCTATGTATGAACGTCGGTTAATACAACACTATTCTCCAAGTATCTAATTCTAAAATCTGTAGTAAACTGCCTTAATTTGATATTTATTTCCAATTGTATTGTAAAAAAAATATTACATAGAAGGGAAAACTGCTCCAATGATTTTAAATATAAAGCAGAACATGATACTAATCACATTGATAAAATGTTTTAAATATAAATAAATGTTGGTAATAAAAAGAGAATAGTACCTATTTGATTACTTGAATAGGAATAAATTATAATGTATAAAATTGTTGATATAATTTGATATTTGAAGTAATTTTGAAAAACAAATAAGGAAAAAAGAAATGAAAATATTGAAATTTATTATAGATTTCTAACAAACAGGCAGCGAACAATCTGTTTTACAGTGGGTGTGTTCTTTAATTTTTGTGTTGTTTTTTTTTTTGCTTTTGATTTTAATGGCGTTTTAAAAAATCCGCCATTACAATATTATTTTTCGCGAACCCCCAGGGGTTCGCGAACCACCGGTTGGGAATCACTGATCTAGGAAGGGGTTTTAATTTTATGAAGGAAAAAATTGCAGTTTTTCAAAACTTCAACCTCATTGAGACACGGATTACAATTTATCATATATTATAACGAAAAGTTCATAGTTTTCGAGTTATAAGGGAAAAACCTCCAAAAAATTGAAAATTTCACCTTTTTGCATTTTCTACAATGTTGCGTCACGAAATTTTTGTAGGAGACCTCAGATTTGGATTCAGCGCCTCAAAAAACATATTTATGCAAAAAATCAGAAATACCCCAAAACTTTCCCTATAGGGGCTCATTTGAGCACAATTTGACTGGACTATACCGAGTAATATATAATAGACATAAATCTAGGATTGTTAAGTAACTAGATACATTTTTAGCGTTCCGTTTAAAAAGGAAAGGGGGACCCTATTAGTCTTGCTAGGTCATTAGGTCATTACATATTAAAAGTTTGTCTGCCAGTGCAATGTAGCTAAAATAGCTTGGAATTTAGAAATTAAAACCAGTATTAAAATATTAATTGAATAATTATTTTGGGGAGGATCGGATTTTAGGTGTAATCAAAAATAAAAAATTCATTTGATATGTATCATAATCTTACGGAATTAAATTAATTCCAAAATCTTAACCGAGATCCTAAAAAAATAAAATACTCAAAAGTGAAAGTATTGTAGTTTTCAATGGAAAACCCGTCCCCCCAACTACGTAGTTGAAATGTTAAAT
Organism: Forficula auricularia; assembly: GCA_024734495.1. NCBI lineage: Eukaryota > Metazoa > Arthropoda > Insecta > Dermaptera > Forficulidae > Forficula > Forficula auricularia. The sequence continues at coordinate 60,729 of JALMQS010000152.1, read as the reverse complement.
GAAAATAATATTGATTTTTTAGAAATCTAAACGATTTTGGACAAAACTTTTTCATTTTTCATTGGTATGAATTGAATTGAATCGAAAGCAAAAAAATTACAGAGCAACGCTATTCATAATATATTAAATATCAACTATATTACTGTTGTCGAACTAAATCTTTTCAATTACTATATCTGGTAATACGTACGTTATTAAAAACATTTGGATTAAAAGGTTTGACTGTGAGATTGTTTAGTTCATCCCCGCAAACCTGACCATCACTGAGACCAACCAGAAAACACGCCAACAAGAGAACAAGCCAAGAAGACAACATGATTCCACTTTGACCACTACTACCTCGCTTTCCTTCCACGTTGATTAGTTTTACTTTACCATACAGGGTATGGTCAAGTATTGTAATCGTTCATGAAAAAAGTGGTTTTTTTCCCTTCTTTTTTTCGAAATATCTCAAAAACGGCTTAAGCTATTTTGATTAAAAAAATTGAGCGAAACCATGGCATTTCGCTTTACAAAAAAGCTTTAATAAGTGAACATCGAAAAAACTATATTTTTCGAGATAATAATTGTTTTGTCAAAATGTCTGTTAGTTTGTCTGGTTGTTAGTTAGTTAGTCTGTGCGTTACCAAATTTTTGTGGACGAGCTAGCTCAAAAACTAGTGTGAATATCGAAACCAAATTTCACACGTAGTTTTGGTCCATTGAGATTAAGAGCTGATTAGATTTTGGTGCATATTGACCCAGAATTAAGGGGGGTAGAGGGGGGTTAAAAGTTAAAAATCTAGGCCGTTTGAGCAAACTCAACCAAATTTTGTATACATAATCAGTGGGACCCCAAAAGTCTAAAAATGCAAAAACTAACCGCCCAAAATGGTGTGGGGGTCAAAAAATGAAAATCTAGGCCCTTATATCAAACTCAACCAAATTTTGTATACATAATCAGTGGGCACACAGTAATCTAAAAATGCAAAAACTAACGGCCCAAAATGGGGGGGGGTTAAAACTTAAAAATATAGGCCCTTGTACCAAACTCAACCAAATTTTGTATACATGATCAGTGGGACCCCAGAAGTCTAAAAATGCAAAAACTAACAGCCCAAAATGGGGGGGGGGTTAAAAATAAAAAATATAGGCCCTTGTACCAAACTCAACCAAATTTTGTATACATAATCAGTGGGACATCAGGTTGTATGGTAATGTCAAGTGGATGACCACATCGGAACACGTCAGCTTATTTTAATCTAATCTCCATATGAGGCACGTAATGTGTTCGGTCCCGATAACTATATGCTGATAACTGCTCTACCTGATTATAACAAGGTTATTCTTTGTTACTAGTAGAAAATTAACATATATTTCAAAATATTTTCTCAACTTTTGTTTCAATTTTATTTAATCTTCAAATAGATTTCAACCATTTTATCTGAATTTAAAATTAGTAATTATATTAATATACTGCTTTTTGAACTAACAAAAGAAATTTCCGAGCAACGCTCGACTGACTTTTTTTTTGCAAAAATTCAAGAAGTCTTCGAAACTTGGAATATAAGTCATTAAAAGCATAATAAACAGACTGTTAAAATTTGAAGACGATTTACCACACCAAACATGAAATGCAGTTGAAATGCAATTAAAAATGACATTTTTTACATAGGGTAGATTGGGAAAGAAAGGGTGGGAAAATGATCATTATTTTAATTTTTTTCATTGAAGGACTTTCTCCATCTTGATGAAAAACTAATATTTGTTAGAATAATAGAATCGGAGTAACTTAAAAAAAAATTGAAATTATATTTGGGAGATTATTTTTAGTGGAGGGAATGTAAGATCAATGGCTTGGAAACGATCCATTCATAAAGAGAATATAGTAGTGTAAAAAGTACAATCACGTTAAAAAACAACCTAACATTTTAGCTCCGTTCATATTTATAGAGTGGTTACGAGGCTAAAACTTTTTGTGTGGATTGTCGCGAAACCTTCTTAAATACGATATAATTCTTTTATTAAAAACAATCTCAAAATGTTTATTAAAAATCCAAACGTTTCGGGAATAATAATAAAAGGTTTTGAGGTGGTTTTTAATAATAGAATTGTATTGTATTTAATAATCTCAACATTCTCTGAAAAAACAGGCCAAGTTGGAAAAAGTAGTGAAATCTAGTGTGTAGCCAAGTTGAATTCGCCAAGAATAATTAAGTTGAGAAAATAGTATATCTCTCAACTTAATTATTCTTGGCGAATTCAACTTGGCTACACACTAGATTTCACTACTTTTTCCAACTTGGCCTGTTTTTTTTCAGAGAATGTTTTGGTTGAGATTTCTCTTCTTTTTGTAAGCTATGACTATGAGAAAGCCCGTTAGTCCAAAGGGGTAGAATTTTTATTTTTGACCCCCACCCCCCATTTTGGGTGGTTAGTTTTTGCATTTCTAATCTTCTGGGGAACCATAGAATATGTATATAAAATTTGGTTGAGTTTGGTCCAACGGGCTAGAATTTTCATTCAAATCGCCCCCCCCCCCCCCACAAACTTATTTATTGCCCCCCTGATAACCCAAATCGCCCACTTGGGGGCAATCGCCCCCAGGTTGGGAACCACAAATATAGATAATAAATATTTACCTATTTAGATACTATAGTAGAAACATTTTGAAAATTCAGAAAATATATAAGTATTGGCATCCCCTTTAAAATCCATCATGTTTTGAAGACAACTTGAAATATCGAAAACCCATTACAGGTAAATTGGAGATTTCCTTAAAATCTGAAATAGAATGAAAATGGAAAATTAATTTCACTAAGAAAAAAAATTAAAATTAGTCCAGGCAAATTACGATTTTAACAGGAAATAATTCCCGCTAAAGATTTTATTGCTGGAATACCTTTATTGGTACTTCAATATTACTACCCTATGTTTCCCCCCAAATCTGTGTTGTAGAAATTTTTCTATGTGTCTCAAAATGAGAAAATTTCGGAGTTTTTTCAGTTTTTCTTGAATAACTCCAAAACGACATATCAAATCAAAAAGATATCTATTAGATAAATTAATTAAATTTCTTCCAGAACTTAAGTGACTTGATTTAAATTTTTCATTAAATTGAAGGGTTGGTTTTGTCACAAATATAATAAAACAATAATTTTAATAACTATTGAGTTTCTAGTTCAGTGATAAACGTTTTTATAAATTGTTGCTATATATATGTATGTGTGTGATTGTAATGAATTGTGTGATGTATCTATATTGAAGATTTAAGAATGAATGTTTCAAGTGAAATGACAAATTCCGGTTCTTGAACGAGATAACTACTGAGGATGGTCGACCAGTGGTGACCGAAACTGTACAGTTATCAATTAAATAATTCTAATAGTTATTAAAATTATTGTTTTATTATATTTGTGACAAAACCAACCCTTCAATTTAATGAAAAATAGATAAATTAAAGCTCTTTAAATTACGAGTAAAATGATAAAAAAATTCATCTATTTAGGTTCAGTAGAACCGGTACTAGCGCCTGTCAAAAAACAGCCTCCGGGATCACATTTGAATATCCCTAAAAGTCGTACTTTTTTTCAATTTTTCACAATTTTGACCATGAAGAAATACCTACGTTTTCGACAAAGACCACTCTATACATTTTTAAACTAGATTAAATTTGCTACAATCCAAATAAAGTTTCATCTTAATTGGATAATGGTAACAAGAGGTTGAGGTTTTGAAAAACTGCAATTTTTTCTTCATAAAATGAAAACCACTCATTCTAGAAATTTGATTCCTATCTCATTGTCTAGAAAATTTTATTTACTTGAACGTTTACTTGGACCACTTTTTTGTTGAAATTCTTAGATTTATAGATATTCTACATTTTCCGGACAGGATATTGATCCGAATCCTCAAATGCGTCATGAAAAATGCTGGATATCTATAAATCTTCTTTGATTCTAGATTCTTAGATTTATAGATATCCAGCATTTACCATGACAGGATATAATCCGAATCCTCAAAAGAGTCATGGGAAATAGTGGATATCTATAAATCTAAGAGTTTTATCAAAAAAGTGGTCCAAGTAAACGTTCAAGTCAATAAAATTTCCTAGACAATGAGATTGGAATCAAGTTTCTAGGATGAGTGGTTTTTATTTTATGAAGGAAAAACTGAGATTTTTTACAAAAAAAGTGCAGTATTTCAAAACCTCAACCTCATTGGGGCACGGGTTACTATTATCCAATTAAGATGAAACTTTATTTAAATTGTAGCAAATTTAATCTAGTTTAAAAATGTATAGAGTGGTCTTTGTCGAAAACGTGCTCCTTCATGTTCAAAATGCGGAAAAATCAAAAAAAATACTAGTTTTAGGGATATTCAAGTGATCCCGGGGGCTGTTTTTTGACAGGCGCTAATACCGGTTCTACCGAACCAAAATAGATAAAAGTTTTATCATTTTACGCATAATTTAAAGAGCTTTAATTTATCTAATAGATATCTTTTTGATTTGATATGCCGTTTTAAAGTTATTCAAGAAAAACTGAAAAAACTCCGAAATTTTTTCATTTTGAGGCGCATAGAAAAATTTCCACAACACAGATTTGGGGAAAAACTTAGGGTAGTAATGTTGGAGTACCAATAAAGGTATTCCGGCACTAAATCTTTACCGGGAATTATTTCCTGTTTATGCCATTTTTTCAATTAATTTGCATGGACTAAATCTTCAAGTTTTACTTAGAGAAAGTGGTGTAGGTTTTAGGTGAAACATGATATTAATTAATAAAGTAAAGAGTGTGTAGTTTCACAGTGAATGAAATAAAACTCAAAGAGGTTTATACAAACTCAATATATTTCGGATTATTAGTCCATCGTCAGGAGTTTACAGGTTAAAACAGTTTTAACCTGTAAACTCCTGATGATGGACTAATAATCCGAAATATATTGAGTTTGTATAAAGCTCTTTGAGTTTTATTTCATTCACTGTGAAACTACACACCCTTTACTTTATTAATTAAATCTTTAAGACTAAAAAATTTATTTTGAACATGTCTGATGGAGGAATAATTAAATAGATAATTAAAAAATATTTTATATTATGTGTAAATAAATAAAAATGAACAAATATATAAATAACTCAAGTATTTTCACCCTTTTGAGAATTTATTAATCCAAAGTAACGATAGGGATCATCTGTCACAGGATATTTGATAATTTTTCCCCAACATTTAAAATAACTCACCGAGATTTATTATTCTTGTCATTTTTATTAAATTTTTTTACAAAATATAAGAAAAATTGTTTATGAAATCACATTAAAAATATTATAAATATCTAATTAAAAAAAATTATAATAAATGACAACTAATCAAATGGTGGTAAGAGAGTCTACTTACTCGCCATCTCTCGGCGCTACACGAAACTAAATTCAAATTTAAAAATATATTTTATTAAAAATTATTTTTGTTATTTTCAATACTTTTTAAAATATTAAATTATAGTCCTTGAATATGTAATTATTATTATCGGAGGAAAAAGCGAAATTTTGTCAAGACACTATGCTGTTTTCAGTTTTTGTGAAAAATTCAAAACTTAAAGAAAAATAAATTTATTTTTATAAACTTTTTAAAATTTAAAATATAAAATACTAGGTAGGCTTCACATAATTTTTCAAATTTTCTTTACTTTATTTAATATGTTTCATCAAGAACCTAAACCATTCTCCCTTAACAAAACTTACCTTTTCGATTGTTTATTTTTACTTTATCATTCAGGGTATATGGTCAAGAATTGTATTCGTGAAAGAAAAAAGTAATTTTTTTTGCTTATATCTCAAAATCAGCTTAAGCTATTTTGGTTAAAAAAAATTGGGCGAAACCATGACATTTTGGTCTACAAAAAAGCCCTAATAAGTGACCATCGTAAAAATTATATTTTTCGAAATAATAATTGTTTTGTCAAAATGTCTGTTATTCTGTTAGGAAGTGCGTTTATAAATTTTTGTGGACGAGCTAACTCAAAAACTAGTGTGAATATCGAAACCAAATTTCACACGTATTTTTGGTGCATTGAGACCAGTGGCGTAACGAGCTTAACTCGCGCCCGGGGCATAATACCTTTTTAGCGCCCCCCCCCCATTCGAAAACCATATAATATTATATGTAAAATATACTCGCAAATTAATTAATTAATAAAGTAAAATAATTAAAGTGATAGGCTCAAGATAAGCTTTAAATTTGAGACAAAAAATGTTGTTGAGGAAACAAGACTAGATTTTGAAATGTATATGATCATCTAGAATTAGTTCAAAAGATACCTATTATTTATTTTACATATTTATTAAGAAATATTTAAAAAACACGCAGTTTTAAAACAATAAAAAAGTAAATATTTATTATCTCTAAGGAGATACATATATTTAATAATAAAATGATTATAATACATTAATAAAACTAATTACTATGTATAAATTTTCCTTGGAGGGAGGGGGGGGGGCACTAGGCTAGCGCTAGGCGGTAGCGTGACAGCGAGCTAACCAGGGGACCCGGGTTCGAATCCGACTCGAGGCATCCAGCTAAAATCTGACCCCCGGGGGTAGAGACAAATTAAAAAAATATATAACTAGTATCGTAATTAGGCTTATGGCTAGAAAGGCCGAAAAGCCAAAAAAAAAAAAAAAAAAATTCCTCTTTTGATGAAGCAAATTTATCAATAATATCATCAAAGTTGATCATTTCAAATTTTTCTCTTTCCACACTTAAAAATACGCCCCTTTGTGAGTAGCGCCCGGGGCATGATGACCCCCCTTGCCCCCTCTCGCTACGCTACTGCATTGAGATTAAGAGGCGATTAGATTTTGGTGCATATCGACCCAAAATTAAGTGGGGTGAAGGGGGGGGGGGATGTTAAAAATTAAAAATCTAGGCCATTTGAGCAAACAACCAAATTTTCTATACATTATTCGTGGGACCCCAGAAGACTAAAAATTCAAAAATTAAGAGCCCAAAATGGGGAGGGGCGGGGGGGTCAAATATTAGGAATCTAGGCCATTTGAGCAAACTCAACCAAATTTTGTATACATTATCCGTGGGCCCCCAGAAGTCTAAAAATTCAAAATCTAACAGGCAAAATGTAGGGTCAAAAAATGAAAATATTGGTCCTTGTACCAAACATAACCAAATTTTGTAAACATAATCCGTGGGCCCCCAGAAGACTAAAAATGTAAAAACTAACAACCCAAAATGGGGGGGGGGGGCAAAAAATGAAAATATAGGCCCATGAACCAAATTCAACCATATTTTGTATATATAATCAGTGGGCCCCCATAATCTAAAAATGAAAAATCTAACCCAAAATGGGAGTGGGGGATGAAATTCTAGACTCTTGTTCCAAACACAAATGTTGTATACATAATCAGTGAGCCCCCAGTAATCTAAAACTGCAAAAACAACCCCCCCTCCCTAGAAAATTATAAATAATTTCATTAGTAAATATTAAATATATAAGTGAGGGGCCAGGTTGTATACTAAAGTCAAGTGGATGTGGACACATCAGAACGTGTCAGTTTATTTTTACTATAGAACGGAACAAAATCTCAAAAAACTACTCAAAAAATGATAGTTTTTGCATAATTTTGCATTTTTTAAACTGGAAGATTTGGAGCTAGAAAACTCAAAATCTAATGAGTTTTTCACATTGAAAATACAACAATACAATTTTTTGCTTCGTTTTTTAGAAATATCTTAAAAACGGCTGAAACTATTTTGTTAAAAAAAAATTGAGCCACTTCATGGCATCTTGGTCGCCAAAAAGCTCTAATGACTCAACATCGAAAAAATAATCTTTTACTAGATATTAATTTTGTCAAAATATCTGTTAGTTAGTACGTTACCATATTTTGTGTACGTACTAGTTTAAAAACTATAGTCTGAATATCAAAAAGAAATTTCACAGTAGTTTTGGTGAATTTTGAGATTAAGAGCTGATTAGATTTTGGTTGAAATAGAACCAACAATTAAGGGGGAGGGGGGGGGAATTAAAATTATAAGATTTTCAAACTAAAATAAACTGCAACGGATCGTTGCTAAACTTTATCCAAATTCATTTGAAATATTAATATGTTTATTCCTTTATTATTAATAAGATATCACTTGCAATTTGCAGGTCATGTTGACTTTAAGTAAAAAATAATGATCGATTCTCATTTAATAGTCAAGGATTAACCATTTTACATTGGAATTTTGACGTTTCGGTTATTATTGGTAACCATTGCTGAAGACATAGAGGAATCGAGTTAAAATCAAAAATAGTGATCGATTCTCATCTAATACTTGAGGAATAACAATGCTACATTAGGTTTTTGACGCTTCGATTATTATTGGTAACCATTGCTGAAGACATGCAGGAATCGGCTTAAAATCAAAAACAACGATCGATTCTTATCTAATACTAGCTAAAAATGGAATGCAATAAGGTTATTCCGCTAGTATTAGATGAGAATCGATCACTATTTTTGATTTTAACTCGATTCCTCTATGTCTTCAGCAATGGTTGCCAATAATAACCGAAACGTCAAAATTCCAATGTAGAATGGTTAATCCTCAAGTATTACATCAGAATCAATCACTATTTTTGATTTTAAATCGATTCCTCTATGTCTTCAGCAATGGCTACCAATAAAAACCGAAACGTCAAAATCCAATATATATAGAATGGTTATTCCTCAAGTATTGGATCAGAATCAATCACTATTTTTTCACACACGGATAAAATAACAACGCAGTTGCTATGGTTACTTATAAAATTTCCTCCCAAATTTTTGTCATTTCACATCGAGAAGCCTAACCATTCTTACTTAAGCAAGTTTAAATGAGCTATATTACCGATCAAATGAATAAATTTTAAAGTTTTTTTTTAAATTTTGGTAAAATAAGGAATTTAAAAAAAAGTACAATCTTACTCTAGAGTAAAGTACTTTAAAATATACTTTAACTAAAAACTTTATTTAACCCTTTTTGTTGTCCCCAAGGTACTTAAATAGGATATTAAATTTCATTAAAATTGGTTAACTCATTTTCAAGATATTTAGAAAAAACTAAAAAAGTACTGAAATAAAGTACTAATGTTTGTGGGCCAATATGTACCAAAAACTAATCAGCGCTTCATTTTGTTAAACTAATGGTAGTTTTTCAATGTCATTTCAATCGGTGCAAAGGTGTGGAAAAAATCGTGGACGAAAAAAACGATAACATCCATCCATCCATCCATCCCCACGCACTTCCAAAAAAATGGCACTTTTTGGCCTCTCGACGAGATCCCTGGTAATTTTTGGCAAAATCGTCAGGTGCTAAAGTTCAACCTAATTGAATACTACAATTTGTGACCTTAATTGAGTCCATGGGTTCCGTAGTCTTTACCTGAGGACCCTTTGAAGTCCCGCTTGGAGCCAGAGCGATTACAATACTTTACCCATGCTTCGCATTGGATAAAGTAAAAAAAAACAAGAATATGAAATTTATTGTATAATGAACCTATAATACGAGGAGGAATTGAAAAATAAGTTTCCCCTGTCGACTGTGGTCAGAGTTGTGTATGAAAGTCAAAAAATAGAATAAGACATTAAAGATATGGCATACCTTTATTTTATTATTCTCGTACGAGTACGTTGAGACATTTGTCATATCGCTTGATAAGCTTCAAAAAGTCCTCCAAGAAAAATTCAGGGCTTTGCATATGGAAGAAGCGTTGAACGGCTATGGGCGAAAGGCGACACAGCAGGAAAACGCGCAAGTCACCGATACACCATTGGGTAGAGGTCGCTGCAAATCAAGCAGATGGCGCTGTTGCAGTGCCTGCGCAAAGCGGAGACCAGCCTCTCATTTGAGCCCCGGTAGGCATGGAGAGAAGGTGCGTTTTGAATTCGTGGTCAAAGGAGGAAGTGAGAGCGGTTATCCGCTATGAATTGGCACGTGGAGTATCAGGAACAGAAAAAACCGCCTCGTGGAAGTCTATGGGTATGGTAAGTCTATGGAAGTCTATTCGGAAAAAGCGGCCTGGCCTTCTCACATCTGGCGTTCTGCTGTTGGATGACAATGCCAGACCACATTCGGCGAGGGCAACGCAAAACCATATTGCAACTCTTGGTTGGGAGCGCCTACACCATCCGCCATACAGTCCTGATCTCGCACCAAGCGACTTCCATCTGTTTCCGGCTTTGAAGACAAATCTCGGGGGAAGGCGCTTTGGAAGCAATACGGAAGTGAAACAAGCCGTTCAACGCTTCTTCCGTATGCAAAGCCCTGATTTTTTCCTGGAGGGCTTTTTGAAGCCTACCAAGCGATATGAAAAATGTCTCAATGTACTTGGTACCTATGTGGAAAAATAAAGGTTTGTTATATCTTTAATGTCTCATTCTATTTTTTGACTTTCATACACAACTCTGACCACAGTCGACAGGGGAAACTTATTTTTCAACTCCTCCTCGTAAATAAGAGAATGATTCTTTTTATCGGGTGCTAAAATTGGGGAGAGGGGGTAGGGGGTCAAAAAATATCATTATAAGTCCTAGACCCTTTTATCTATTAAATTATTAATTGCTAATTGGCCCAAAATATAAGTTTGTCTGCTTTAAGTTGCTTTTTCTTCAGTCGTATTAAGATTTTTTTGTTTTTCAAATCATTTAACCGAATTTAACTATTTGATTTTAATTAAATAAACTTTAATTATAAATACAGGGTGCTTCAAAAAAATGTATACACACTTTGAACTTCCATAGAAAATTTATTCACCGTTCTACAAAGTTAAATTTCAGGAAAATAGAAAGCTGAAAGTCCAATGTAAATGAAACATAAATAACAAATGTTAATACTGTTCAAATTGGTGACCTGCAGCATCAATACAATTCTGAGTACGAGTCACCACTGATTCTGTACATCGTATCAAAACGTCCAATGAGATTTCTCTACACACTGCTTGAATCTCATTCCAAAGAATGTCTAGGTTACGTGGTTTACGTTTGTACACCTCATCTTTTACTGTGCCCCACAAGAAGAAATCCAGTGGTGTAAGGTCTGGAGAGCGTGCTGAAACTCGATTGGCCCCCTGCGTCCTATCCACTGGCCCGACAAATTTTGATCCAGGTAAGCTCGTACGTCCGGTAATGATGATTTTTATTTTCAACAAGATGGTGCCCCGCCGCACTATCACAGGGACGTACGAGCTTACCTGGATCAAAATTTGTCGGGCCAGTGGATAGGACGCAGGGGGCCAATCGAGTTTCCAGCACGCTCTCCAGACCTTACACCACTGGATTTCTTCTTGTGGGGCACAGTAAAAGATGAGGTGTACAAACGTAAACCACGTAACCTAGACATTCTTTGGAATGAGATTCAAGCAGTGTGTAGAGAAATCTCATTGGACGTTTTGATACGATGTACAGAATCAGTGGTGACTCGTACTCAGAATTGTATTGATGCTGCAGGTCACCAATTTGAACAGTATTAACATTTGTTATTTATGTTTCATTTACATTGACTTTCAGCTTTCTATTTTCCTGAAATTTAACTTTGTAGAACGGTAAATAAATTTTCTATGGAAGTTCAAAGTGTGTATACATTTTTTTGAAGCACCCTGTATTTGTAAAGACACAAAGAGAAACAAAGAGGTTGTCCTCTGCTTGATGCAAATAAACATACACACACATATATATATATATCGAAATGATATATCTGTATATATATATTATTTATTTGTTTGAGACTATAGTTTCGAAGACTTGGTCTTCATCATCAGTCTTTCTTCAATTATAAATGTTTTTCATGGAGTCAATATCATATGGATATTGAAAACTTGGTGTTCCTTCGTCACTGCTGGAGGGCTAGGAACTAATAAAGACATTCTATTTGGGTTCACATTCAAATACAATAACAATATGTTTCCCTTTCTCCTTTCTCCTTAGAAAGGCTGACAAAAGAAGGGTTTTTCTTTTTTCTTTTTATCTTTTGTTAGCAAACATCTTAAGTAGATTACTATTGGATAATTCAATTTGATTGTTCAAACAGAGTTTTGAATTTCTATTGAATGATTTCAAAATTTCTAAAGATTCGATTGCGCTAATTAATTTTGGGTTCTTTTCTCCTTTTATTAATTTAATACCTTCTGGGAAGGAGTGATTGTTTGAATTTAAATCTTCTGCAAAAGAATTTTCGCACTTTTTATTTTTAAAATCTCTTATATGTTCATTTAATCGAATTTTCAGATTTCTCTCGGTCTTCCCTACATATATTGCTTCGCAATCTTTGCATTTCAAACTATAAACCCCTTCAATTTCTATATTTGGTAATTTGTCTTTTTTATTTGAACCTAAATCTTTTCCTAGAGTAATTGGAGTGTTGAATACTGTTTTGAACCCTAATTTTTTAATTTTTTGTTTTAATTTTTCCGAAATTTGTCCATAATATGGGAGAACTATTCTAGGATTATCTAAATATTTGTGTTGACATTTTGTATGTTATTATTTTATAAGAGTTGCTCAAGTAACAAACTCATATAAAACAGCAAAAAAATATAACAGTTGGATTATATAAAATTATAAATGTAGTTTGTTAGTTGATGAAGATGTAGAGATTAAGTTAGAAGAGGTGGCGTAGACAGAAAATTTTCATGGGGGGGTCGATCCACAAAGTAAAATATTTAGTGGGAATATTTTTTATTAAAACAAATAGTCAAGTTAAATTGTGTTTTTACCCGGAAAGTTTTGGGGTAGTTATAATTTCTTCACAAAGAGAAACAAAGAGGTTGTCCTCTGTTTGATGGAAATAAACATACACACATATATATCGAGATGATATATCTGATATATATATATATATATATATATATATTATTTATTTGTTTGAGACTATAGTTTCGAAGACTTGGTCTTCATCATCAGTCTTTTTAATTGTAAATGTTTGTTTTTCATGGAGTCAATATCCATGAAATCAACAACTCGTGTACTCTCGGCAAAACAAAAACTTTTCAATTATAATTTCTTCCGACCTTTTATGTTTTTTGGGTGTGCTGAATCGGAATCTGTGGTTTGCTAACAAAATTTCGTGACGGAACATTGTTAAAAATAAAAAACAAGGTAAAAAATCTCATTTTTTGGCGGTTTTTTGCTTATAACTCGAAAACTATCAACTTTTTGTAAATAACATTACTATTAAAAATGAAAGTTCATGAAGTTTCATACAAATTTATTAATTAGGGTTTTTACTCCAACCAACCGTTCGGGCTCAAGCGCTAGTTAAAAATTGGCGTATTTTTTCTGTTTCCGCAAATCCCAAAAACTCGCACTTTTTTCGATTTTTTCCCATTTTGACCATGAAAGAGAACGTTTTCGAGACCACTCTATACATTTTTAAACTAGAATAAATTTGATACAATTTTTTGCCAAATTGCAGTATTTCCTTCATAAAATGAAAATCACTCATTCTAGAAATTTGATTTCTATTCATTCTCTAGAAAATGTTGTTGACTTGAACGTTTACTTGGACCACTTTTTTGATAAAACTCTTAGATTTATAGATATCCACTATTTCCCATGACTCTTTTGAGGATTCAGATTATATCCTGTCATGGTAAATGCTGGATATCTATAAATCTAGGACTTTAACAAAAAAGTAGTCCAAATAAACGTTTAATAAGACAGGAATCAAATTTCTAGAAAAATTCCAGTTTTTCAAAACTTCAACCTCTTTACGGCACAAGTTACCATTATCCAATTTAGATTAAACTTTGTTTGTATTGTAGCAAATTTAATGTATTGGATTGGCAACTAAGTAATTGCGGATTTTTTTAAGAAAATCAAAGTCAATTTTTCATGGAACTAAATAACTTTATTTTGTAATGTATTGCCCATTTTGATCAATGACCTTTTGCCATCTTTCAGGCAGCATCATAATCCCGTGTTGATAAAACTTCTGGTTTTTATTAGCAAAAAACTGAATCAGCTACGATTAAACATCATCATCATTATTGAAATTTTTACCATTCAAGGAGTTTTGTAAAGATCGAAATAAAAAGTAATCAGATGGTGCAAGGTCAGGACTATATGGTGGATGTGGCAAAACATCCCAACCAAGCTCCAATAATTTTTGCCGAGTGACCAAAGATGTGTGTGGCCTTGCATTGTCATGATGGAATACAACGCTTTTTCGATTTGTCAATTCGGCCCGCTTTTCTTCAACTGCATTGTTTAATTTCGTTAGTTGTTCAATGTAGACAACAGAATTGATCGTCCGGTTGGGTGGTAAGAGTTCAAAGTAGACAATTCCTTTGTAATCCCACCAAACTGATAACAAAACCTTCTTTTGATGAATACCAGCTTTTGATGTTGTTTGAGCTGGTTCACCTGGCCTGCTCCACGATCTTTTCCGCTTGATATTGTTGTAAACAACCCATTTTTCATCGCCAGTTATCAGTCGTTTTAAAAATGGATCATTTTCATTACGTTTCTTTAGCAAATCGCAGCTGTTATTGCGTTGCGTTAAATGCGTTTCTTTCAGTTCGTGAGGAACCCATGTATCGAGTTTTTGAACATAGCCAAGTTGTTTTAAGTGATTTTCAATGCATGTATGTGATACATGAAGCTTCTCTGCAATCTCACGTGTTGTACTGTGACGATCCGAATCGATTATTGCTTTGATTAGGTCGTCATCAACTTCAACTGGACGACCAGAGCGTTTTTCATCTTTGAGTGAAAAATCACCAGAACGAAATTTGGCAAACCAATTTTGACACTGTCGTTCTTTTAAGGCTTCGTCGCCATCAACAGCACATAACTTTCTGTGAGCTTGCGATGCTTTTTTCCTTTGCGGAAATAAAAAAGCAAAATATGACGAAAATGTTCCTTTTGATTTTCCATTTTTCAACGAACGCCAAACGAAAACTACGCAACCAATCAAAAAACTTTTTTACTGATTGACATCTGAATTGCCAACTATCAAATAACAATACGTAATTTTACATTTGGACTACGCCAGCAAACCTAAAAATTAAACTGAAGCCATCTTTGAGTGAAATCCGCAATTACTTAGTTGCCAACCTTATAGTTTAAAAATGTATAGAGTGGTCTTTGTTGAAAACGTGCTCCTCCATGTTCAAAACGGGAAAAATCGAAAAAACTGCAAGTTTTTGTGATTTAAAAAAACGTAAATGATGAAATTTGTAGGAAAATTTTATTACCTTTCATTTTGAAAAAGAAAGGTTATTTACGAAAAGTTGATAGTTTTCGAGTTATAAGCAAAAAATCGCCAAAAAATGAGATTTTTTTTTACTTTTTTTGCATTTTTGACAAGGTTCCGTCAAGAAATTTTGTTAGCAAACCTCAGATTCGGATGCAATACACCAAAAAACATAAGATCAAGAAATAAAAACTAGCCCAAAAGTTTCCTGCGCGGAGAGAGAACAACTTAACTGGACTTCAAGAAATTTATAATTTTTCTTATTAATATATCAAAGAATAATTAACATATTAACGAGAATTGTTTTTGGTCGCGCTTTTAAACAAGATATAATCGCGAGACTACTGCTGGTTGAGGCTATTGGAGTCTGCTGAGTCTCAAGCCTGGACCAAGAGAGAACGAAAAAGATGTGATCCATTTAGCTATAATCCAGCATCATTTCGCGATTGGCCCCCATGACACTTTTTATATCAAACACTGATATGGATCACCAAATGAATTTGAAATCTGAGTTGTTATATATTCAATCTTCCAGTCCAGCGCGCTATAAAATCTCTGATTACAAATCCATTTGGTGATCCATTTCAGTGTTTGATATAAAAAGCGTCATGCGGAATAATCGCGAAATGATTCTGGATTATCGCTAAATGGATCACATCTTTTTCATTCTCTCTTGGTCCAGGCTTGAGACTCAGCAGACTCCAATAGCCTCAACCAGCAGTAGTCTCGCGATATATATCTTGTTTAAAAAGCGCGATCAAAAACAATTCTCGTTAATATGTTAATTATTCTTTGATATATTAATGAGAAAAATTATAAATTTGTTTAACTTCATTATTTCAAGTTAGAAATATATAAATTCGGATATTAATTTCACTTAATATTTGACAAACCACCTGCATTCGATTCATATTAAGGTGCCCGATGTATATAAGATATACTTTTTATCTCGGAAGTGTGTCGCGATCGAATTGTCCAAGCGGGGGGGGGGGACACCCCCCCACCACACACATATATAGAACTTTATTTTCAATTTTAAATAAAAAAAAAAAATGTTTGTTTTTTTACAAAATTTTTTTGCCAGGCACGGGCTTCTATGGGGGGGCGGTCGCCCCTCCGCCCCCCTGGATCCGCCCTTGAATTACGGTTAGTTTGCCATAAGAAACGGTTTGCCGTTGCCGTTACTCATCTCGAGGTTCTCCCCCCCCCCCCTGTAGCCACGCCTCTGGTTAGTAGTG
This sequence comes from Forficula auricularia, assembly GCA_024734495.1. Taxonomy (NCBI): domain Eukaryota; kingdom Metazoa; phylum Arthropoda; class Insecta; order Dermaptera; family Forficulidae; genus Forficula; species Forficula auricularia. Next base: position 44,288 of record JALMQS010000152.1, on the reverse strand, counting down.
ATATTATTATCTACTCTTATTAAACGAGCAAAAATTGTTTGTTTATATATTTACCTATTTTTTTGTATATTTTTGTTTGTAACTTAGTTCTATTTTGTAAACGGATCTACCGATTTTGATGAAACCAACTCTATTAACAAGTTTTGAGGATGTGAAAACGATCTGGCTAGGTCTGGACCTCGAAAAATTTCATCATAATTGATCTTTTCTTAATTAAATTAATTATTTATAGATAAAAATCTCAATAAAAAAGTTTGTATACACTTTTTTCAATTATCTTTTATTTATTAATTGGTTTTTTAATTTTAAAACCCACGAATACTTTATACCAAATATTGTTATATATTAAAATTTGACAATTTAATTGATTAAATAAAATTCCTCTTATTAAAAAACACTTACTAAAAATATTATCGCAAGCTAGAAGATCAAGTACAATCGATGGTGGGAAAGTAATCTCCAAAATCGAAGCCTCAAATACAATGTATACATTATTTCATGTAAAAATTGCTTCAATAAAATTATTATTTATTATTTATTTAATTGATTAAAAAACTCGATAAATGGTTATTTAATTAAAAAAAATAATTATACAGAATTTATTTATATACCTATATACGTATATACACATAATCGGTGGACCACTAGAAAGCTAGAAATGCAAAAACTGGGTGCGGGAGGTGGGGTGCAATGGTGGGGGATCCAGAGGGTGGGGTGCGGGGTTAGGGTGGCGGTGGGGGTGGGGGAGGATCCAAGGGGTGTTTGGTTACCGTGCACCGCTCGGTGGCTCCAGGTACTTATTATTATGTTTGTAGTAGATTGTTGTATTGTTTATTATGATTTGGATTTTAATAAAAAATGCTGATATACTATAATTTTATCGATTTAATATATTCTGTATTCAAATTTACAAGAAGAACAAACTCAGAGAAAATAAAGAAAATATTTAAACGATAATAATAATAAATAATTTAATAAGTCTATCTATAAGTCTATCTCTAAATCCAATTTAGATGCACACGAGGTACTTGGAAATTTTCCAAAATCCTTTTTCATCGTTTCAATTGTAAATAAATCTTCGCACAGGAGTTTGAGCCATGGCCCGTTGGGGTCCATGCAGGGGCCGCCCATCAGCTCGCTCAGATTGTAAAAGGACCTGTTTATGTTCTCGGTCGGGGGGCGCAGCCATCGCATGGTCAAACCCATGAGCACCCCGTAGGGCTCGGCCAATTCCAGGGCGTTGTCTAGCTCTGTTCTAGGGAATTCTTTTTCTATGCATTCACAAGATTCTTTGTCTGGACAATGATTTTTGCATTCAAAAACTGGAATGCATTGACAAGGGTCTCTGTTGCAATCACAATCGTAATTTTTGCAATAAAAATCGATAATTAATCGCCTGACTTCGGCGTGGTAGATCCCGATGAGGCTCTCCCTGTGGTTGAACAGGACCTCTTCTTCGGCGGAGGTGTAGAGCAGATGGACGAGGTCGATAGCCGGCGAGCCCAGCTGGCACCACTGGAAATCCAGCATTTTCACTCTGTCTGGATATTTCCGGTCCTTCATATGATGCTCGTTCTGGTCTTGGTAGTGGAAAAGCAGATTGTGATAGGCGTATTCGCCGTGGATCATCACTTGTAAAGGGCCGTAAATTAAATTCCTGGATGTCTTTAGGATTGGCTTGAGGTTATTTATCACCCAGCTCAATTTATTGAGCAAGATTGGACTACTAAACAAAAGAGAAACAAATAGAGTTAAACATTTGTAATATGTTATTCTACAAGGCATTAGTAAATTTTTATTCCTATCAAGCAGAAGACAACCTCTTAATGAAAATTTTTTCACGACACTATCTTGCTAATTAATATCTATTGTAAATCTTATATATAAAAGCCCTTGTCAGACAGTACCCGTGGCGCTGTCAGGTGAACATGTGGGAGAAAAAGCAACTAATATTCAATGACAGTTGCTAGATTGTCAAATATTTCAAATAAAACATCTCTATTCTCTATATACATTATATCTTTAATATCTCTATATATTAATATATTCCTCTATATAGCTTAGAATATTAGATTTACGGTCTCATTTGAAATTTTAGTAGACAAATTGATTAATTTTAAATATATTAATATAAATTTAATTTTTGGAAATAATTCATACAGCGAAAATTAATTTTTTTTTGAATTTAAGAAAAATATAAATTCTTAAAATTTTAGTAGACAAATTAATTTTAAAATATATATATATTATATATTTTTAATTTATAATATAAGTTTTAATGAGATATGATTTAATGAGATTAATTCTTAATTTATTACTGCGCGGGTCATTTGAAATTTTAGTAGATAAATTAATTTTAAAATTATTATATATAATTAATTTACAGACATTTTTTAGATAAATTTAAATATTGAAATGTATTATTAAAAAAGAAATAGGTTTCCAACCGATCGGGAATTTCGAGAGAAATGGTTGCATGCTCTAATAAAGTATTTATAAAGCATTTAATGATATTTTTTCATCTTTCTTTGATCAATATTCATTATTCAAAAAAATATTTTTTTCAAAACATAAAATTACGGACAGCTAATAATCACATCTCGAGACGCGTGCCCGCCAGGGCCACCAGCCTCGGAGGGGCCGAGCGGTGCCGGGCGTGCCGTAGGCACGCCAGGTACTGCTCGTACATATTATAAAAAATGAGGAGATTCTACGGTAACTGTGGCGCCGCGATCTGACTATGGATTCTTATAGTACTCACCAAAATAAGACGAAAGTGGAGAATACCATTTTTCGAGATATCCAGTTTAAAAAATACTGTTTTTTGAATTTACTTTCTTTTATTTTTCAATTGTTTTTTTTTTTTATAGAAACCACGGAAACCGTAGTATCATGGGTTCCGTATGGCGCCGCTATCCGATGAGGAATTCTTTTAGAGCGGATAAAATAAGTTGGAAAGTAAAAATAAAATTTTAAACTACAAATTTGAACTGCAATTGAGTTTATGGAATGTGATGTCTCAAATGAGCGGCAGTGGGCGTTGGCAATTTCCACTTTTAGAACTTTTCATAGGTTCGGTTCTATTCATCATCTCGGTTCGAATAGATAAAAAATGGGTTCCCGAACAAATTTAGAAAGGTTCCGTTAAGATATATTCAGTTCGGCTCGTATATCTTCATTTCAGGCTGGTTTTTAGGCCATTAGGGTTGGCGTTAGCCAAATAGTAATACTAATAGCCTAAATGCCAACCCGAAATGAAGATATACGAGCCGAACTTAATATACCTTAACCGAACCGGGAACGACTTTTACATATTCGAATTTTTTGGCCATTTACTAATTATTTTTTAATTAATATTCATTTTCTAAAAGAATCCGTCGTCAAGAAGCAGGGCCACACGGAACACCCGCGATACTACGGTTTCCGTGTTTTCTATCAAAAAAAAATTGAAAAATAACAGAAAAAAAACAAAAAAAAAACAGTATTTTTTAAACTGGATATCTCGAAAACTAAGCGAAATCTCGAAAAATGGTATTCTTCATTTTTCGTCTTATTTTTGGTGTGTACGGAGGTGTGATCTGCGATTGGAAGTAGGTATACACCTCATTGGAAGTATTTTGAAAGCGCTTATGAATATTTGGAAGTACTTGGAAATATTTGAAAGCGCTTATGAATATTTGGAAGTACTTGGAAATATTTGAAAGCGCTTATGAATATTTGGAAGTACTTGAAAATATTTGAAAGCGCTTATGAATATTTGGAAGTACTTGAAAATATTTGAAAGCGCTTATGAATATTTGGAAGTACTTGAAAATATTTGAAAGCGCTTATGAATATTTGGAAGTACTTGAAAATATTTGAAAGCGCTTATGAATATTTGGAAGTACTTGAAAATATTTGAAAGCGCTTATGAATATTTGGAAGTACTTGGAAATATTTGAAAGCGCTTATGAATATTTGGAAGTACTTGGAAATATTTGAAAGCGCTTGTGAATATTTGGAAGTACTTGGAAATATTTGAAAGCACTTATGAATATTTGGAAGTACTTGGAAATATTTGGAAGTACAAGTGGAAATAGGTGTACAGCATATTAGGTAGAATTGCCAAAAATGATAATAAACATTCACGCTAGGTTGAGCTAATAGAGCTTATACAGCAATGAAGTAGCCAGACATTTGTTATGGGGGGGTCAATCCACAAAGCAAAATATTTAGTGGGAAATTTTTTTCATTAAAACAAATAGTCAAGTTAAATTGTGTTTTTACCGGGAAAGTTTTGGGGTAGTTGTAATTTCTTCGACCCTTTATGTTTTTGGGTGTGCTGAATCCGAATCTGAGGTTTGCTAACAAAATTTCGTGACAGAAATTTCGTCATGGAAAATGCTGGATATCTATAAATCTAAGTGTTTTAACAAAAAAGTGGTCGTTCAAGTCAACAAAATTTCCTACAGAATGAGATAGGAATCAAGTTTCTAGGATGAGTGGTTTTCATTTTGCGAAGGAAAAGCTGCGATTTTTTTCCAAAAAATTGCAGTTTTTTAAAACTTAAACCTCATTGTGGCACGGCTTACCATTATCGAATTAAGATGAAATTGATGTTTAAATCTAGTTTAAAAATTTATAGAGTGGTCTTTGTCGAAAACGTTCTCCTTCATGGTCAAAATGGGAAAAAATCGAAAAAAGTGCGAGTTTTGAGATTTGCGGAAACAGAAAAATACGCCAATTTTCAACTAGCGCTTGAGCCCGAGCGGTTAGCCGGAGAAAAAACATAAATAATAAAATTTGTAGGAAATTTTATGAACGTGAATTTTGAATAGGAAGGGTATTTACGAAAAGTTGATAGTTTTCGAGTTATAAGCAAAAAACTGAGATGTTTTTTTACCTTTTTTTTGCATTTTTGACAATGTTCCGTCACGAAATTTTGTTAGCAAACCTCAGATTCGGATTCAGCACACCAAAAAACATATAGGATCAAGAAATCAAAACTACCCCAAAACTTTCCCGCGAGGGGCCCTTTAGAGAACAATTTAACTGGACTAAAAAGGTACTTCAAGAAATTAAAAAAGAACATAATTCTTGATTAAACATATGAGATATATTTAATTACGGTTAGTTTGCCATAAGAAACGGTTTGTCGTTGCTCTGACCCACCCCCTACGCCTCTGTTATACAATAATAATACAGTGCCCATGCGCCCCATACTTAAATATTTAACAACGAGCTTTTCGTGCGTGCCTTCGCGCACGCCTCAACTCGGCTCCTCCGGGCTGGTGCCCTGGCGGGCAGCGTCTCGGTCAAAAAAATTTTATTCCTCTTAAAAAACCACACTCCAAATGTATACCCGTAAACTACCAAAAATACATCGTCTCTTAAAAGTTTCGCCTCTTTAATTTTTGAGTCAGGCGGGGAATCGATTGGAGCTATCAGTTTAAAATCCGAGCTGACAATTATATTTCAAATTTGTCTCGTTAATTAATATATATTTAATGTTTCTTAATTTAAAATCTATTGGTGTTTTTTCATTTTCATTCGAGTTCAAATGAATACAATATTATCTCGACACAAAGTCTAAATCAAAAATTTATAGTTTTAGTAACAGAAATCATGGTATATATATTAATGTTAGATTGGTCTAGTGGTTAAAGCTAATGACTTTAGTTCAAGAGTTTGTAGGTTCGATTCTAGGCAAGAGGGAAATTTTTTTAGAGAAATTTCTCTTAGCGTTGTTACAAATTAATCTAGACAAATATTATATAGTATTAGCCGCCCTAAAAAGTTGCATAAACTTCAAAAGATGAATAATAAAAACCGTGAACCTCGAAAATTAAATAATTTATTCAAATAACTTCTGATTGTTAATTCTGCACATCTATAAATTATTTATTATTTTTGAAAAAAAGGAGAAATGAAATTGAGCACCCGACAGGATTCGAACCTGTGTGGTCTTTCTTCTAGAGCCGAAGAATACATTAAGGCCCATGTACACTATAGACTTTTATTGCAAGAGCTGCACTAGGTAGCCCTATCCATAGAGTAATATAGAGTGGAAGGCTACCGTATATCGACAAAGCGGTCTCTAGCGACTGCAGGGCGAAAACTCTTAGTTCTTAAGAGCTATCCAAAGCTAATGTCATAGATAAAAGATACGTACCCTTTATGTTATATATATAAGAGCATTTTTTTTACTCTTGATAATGTCTCCAAAATTTGCCCCGAAGAGAGCGGATTCCGCCATTTTATTGCCCAATGGTTTCGCCAGAGAACTCTCTAACTCGTATACGCTAAAATACATTGCCTCCTTATGGAGCCTTCCACTCTATTGTATTACTCTATGGCCCCATCTATCTAGCGGCTCCCTAGATATGTATATGATGCAGTCAAAACCCGTTAGAACGTGTTCATACTAGTTAAAATTAGATTATACGAATACCTTTCTTGCAACTAGAATTTACTGCTGGTTAAAAATTAATGTCACTTAAAACTGGTTTTAATTAGACAAAACGACTCAATTAAAACCTGGCTGAACCGAAGATCAGATGCCCTCAGTCAAAAAATAACTTGAACTTTTCATAGGTTCGGTTTGCTTCATGTTCATGATTGATTAGATAAAAAATAATTATATGACTATATGTACATACGGTCGACTATAAAAATTTAATAATATTTAAGAAGCTGGAAGGGGGGCGGGAGGTTAAAAATATTTTCAAACTAAAAAAATGAAATTTACAGTAAAGCAAACTTATAATAAAAAACAAAACACAAAAAAAAACAGTTACTCCTATTATTTTTATCAGGGGCGGGGGTTAAAAAACAAGTCCTAGACCCTTTGATAGATTTCTACGAAATTTCGCATATACACCCTATCCTATATATGCCCTTATGAAAATGACTCACTATGAAATTGATGGCGACAAAAAAAGGGGGGGGGGGGAGGTGGGTGATCAAATATATTTTCAAACAAAAATCTAATAAAATAGTTTCATAATTAAAAGGAGATATTATTAATTGCTAATGGGCCCAAAATGAAGAGGGGTGGAGGGTTCTTTCTTAAATAGATAATTATAAATTTATTAAATATAAGAGAGGGGCCAGGTATATGGTAAAGTCATGAAGATGGCCTCATCATTTTATTTTATTCAAAAATCTAGTAGGAAGAAATTGTCACTCTACAGAAATACCAATAATAGATTTTTCTTTAGATCAACCAGATAGATAAGGTCCACAAAGAGAAACAAAGAGGTTGTCCTCTGCTTGATGCAAATAAACATACACACATATATATCGAGATGATATATCTGTATATATATTATATATATATTATTATATATATTATATATATTATATATATATTATTATATATATTATTTATTTGTTTGAGACTATAGTTTCGAAGACTTGGTCTTCATCATCAGTCTTTCTTCAATTATAAATGTTTTTCATGGAGTCAATATCATATGGATATTGAAAACTTGGTGTTCTTTCGTCACTGCTGGAGGGCTAGGAACTAATAAAGACATTCTATCTGGGCTCACATTCAAATATAACAATATGTTTCCCTTTCTCCTTTCTCCTTAGAAAGGCTGACAAAAGTTATATTGAATGTGAGCCCAGATAGAATGTCTTTATTAGTTCCTAGCCCTCCAGCAGTGACGAAAGAACACCAAGTTTTCAATATCCATATGATATTGACTCCATGAAAAACATTTATAATTGAAGAAAGACTGATGATGAAGACCAAGTCTTCGAAACTATAGTCTCAAGCAAATAAATAATATATATACAGATATATCATCTCGATATATATGTGTGTATGTTTATTTGCATCAAGCAGAGGACAACCTCTTTGTTTCTCTTTGTGAATCAACAACTCTGCTACTCTGGGCAAAACAAAAAACTTTTCAATTAGATAGATAAGGTGTCTGAAACCTCCATAAGGCGCTCTTTAGGATACATAGAACGCGTTTCAGTTCAGTCTAAAAACGTTGCTAGAGTAATCTTGCTAGAGAAGGTCGAATCTAGCTAAGTATAGAATTTTCTCTACAGTGTACATGGGCCTTTAGAGGAATTATTTAACTCAGACTAATAGGAGGTCGAGCATTAACTGACACCCTCGACTCCCTAGGCCATCGTAGATCTGTCTCCGTCCCTTCCCTGTTTTATAGATATTACCCATGGCGTTTGTTCTGACGAGTGAAAATCAATAAACCCTCCAAAAGCTTCATTTGCGCGAAATACACGATTTTCTAAGATTCAACACCCCTACGCGGTTAAATTAGATATTAACCGGACATACAAATTCGCCAATTCGTTTATCCCTATGACTTCTAGAGACTGGAACTCTCTTCCCCTGTAAGTCTTCCCAGCTAGATATAGCCTTCACTCTTTCAAGATCAGTATCCACAAATACCTTCAACCTCGATCCAATCCCTGAAATCTCTTCTTATTTTCACGATACAAGGGTCTACCTTGGACTACAGAGGTTGTACCTTTATGGTGTAACTTCTTCTTGTATCAATATCATTATAAAAAAAAAACTTTTGCGGTTTATAGTCCAGTCATTTGGTTCTAAAAAAAGAGGTTACCTGGAAAGTTTTTCGGGTGTTTTAAAAATGGATAATTTTATAGATTTCAATGTTCTCTTTCCGTATTTCAACTTTGCCACCTCCAATGATTGCTGTTCGAGCCGCCATATTGGAAAAATTGCGCCTAAAAGCAGTGTTTTGACAATATCTCCTTTCCGACTCATTTCACGATAAAAACATTCACATACAAAATGGTACTAGAGAAAATTTCCTACAATTTATGTTATTACCATTTTTTCGAAAATTTAATAGTTTTGGCGTACGAGCACCGCAAACCGATTATACCACCAATGAATTTACCACTGCTCGAAGCCCCTAAAACCTTAGTAAATTGGATATTGAATTGTATCTAAGTTTCTGAGATTGGCTCGTGATCCCGGCTTCGTTTCTTCTCCTCTGTTGTTTTTCACGATGGAGGGGCCAGCCCACTACAGGCCTTCGGGGATCCACCTTCCGGGTGTATCTCCTTCTCACAACAATATCATTAAAAAAAAAAAAATACATCTGCGCCAACCCGTGACATTTAATTTTAATTGATTACATTTGTGAATTTTAAAAAATCGCAGCTTTTCCTTCATAAAATGAAAAGGACTCATCCTAGAAACTTGATTCTTATCACATTGTCTAGGAAATTTTGTTGACTTGAACGATTACTTGGGCCACTTTTTTGATAAAACACTTAGATTTTTAGATATCCAGCATTTTCAGGACAGGATATGATCCGAATCCTCAAAAGCTTCATGGAAAATGCTGGATATCTATAAATCTAAGAGTTTTCTCAAAAAAGTGATCTAAGTAAACATTCAAGTCAACAAAATTTCTTACAAAATGAGATAAGAATAAAGTTTCTAGGATGAGTCGCTTTCAATTTTATGAAGGAAAAACCTGCGATTTTTTATAATTCACAAATGTAATCAGTTAAAATTAAATATCACGTGTTGGCGTGGATGTATAATGGTTTGCGCCGCTCGTACGCCAAAACTATTAATTTTATGAAAAAAGAGGTAATTACATAAATTGTAGGTAACTTTCTCTAGTTTCATTTTGTATATAAATGTTCTTTTCGTAAAATGAGTCGGAAAAGGAGATATTGTCAAAAACTGCTTTTAGACGCCATTTTTTACTTTACCATACAGGGTATGGTCAAGTATTGTAATTGTGCATGAAAAAAGTGGTTTTTTTCCGAAATATATCAAAAACGTCTGAAACTATTTTGATTAAAAAAAAATTGAACGAAAACCATGGCATTTCGCTCTACAAAAAGCTCTAATAAGTGACATCGAAAAAATTATATTTTTCGAAATAATAATTGTTTTGTCAAAATGTTTGTTAGTTAGTTTGACTGGTTGTATGGTTATCCGGTTGTCCGGTTCTCTGGTTGTCCGTTAGTCTGTGCGTTACCAAATTTTTGTGGGCGAGCTAACTCAAAAACTAGTTTGAATATCGAAACCAAATTTCACACGTAGTTTTGGTCCATTGAGATTAAGAGCTGATTAGATTTTGGTGCATATCGAGGAAAAATTAAGGGGGGTGGAGGGGGGGTTAAAAATGAAAAATCTAGGTCGTTTGAACAAACTCAACCAAATTGTGTATACATAATCAGTGGACCCCCAGAAGCAGGGCCGCGCCGCCTATGTGTGCGAAGTGTGCGGGCCACACAGGCGCCGGGGGCAATAGGGGCGCCGGCGCCAATTATTGAAATTATTGTTTCTTTTCCTGAAAAAACTATAAAATAAAAATCAAATGTCCGGCAATGCGTTTTTGATTAGAAATTAGAACCGACGAAAATTTTGACAAAATTGTAAATGATACCATGAAAATTGTCGAAAAATTAGATATCAAGACTGAATTTGAAACTTCCAAACCCCTAGGACGTCGTAAAACTCCAAAAAGTTTTGATTATGAACACGAAGACCATACTATAAATGATCCAAAAACCTCTTTTAAAATTAATGTATTTTTTATATATTGGATCAAGCTTTATGCTCAGTAGACGAAAGATTTAATTTGTTAAATAATCACAACAACATGTTTAATTTTTTATTTAAACTGAGTAATGACCAAGATCAAAGTCGATTAAGAACCAGTTCCAATCATTTGCAAGAAAATCTTTCAGCAAATGATTCATTGAATAACATTAACGCCGATGATTTGTGTGAAGAAATTATGTCATGTCAGTCTTTTTTCAAAAAAATAAATAATGATGTGGTGAAAATTCTCGAATTTATATATTTAAACAATTTGACAGCCGTATGACCTAAAATCACAATAGCATTACAAATTTTGCTACACTAGCAAACGCAGAAAGGTCGTTTTCTAAATTAAAACTGATAAAAAATTACCTGCGCTCAATACTGAGGCAGGAAAAGCTAACAAAAGTAACAATATCTATAGAGGAGGCCATATTAGACGATATAGATATAGGTACATTAAACTATCAAGGATTTCGCAAACAGAAAAGAGAGAAGAGTGAAAATAAAATTATATTAGGTTGGAGTTGGTGGTGTTTCACATGAGCGAAGTTCAGAGGCGGACATAGGAATGTTGCTGCAACGTTGCTGCAACGTTCATTTCTGTCTGGGGAAACACCACCAACTACAACCTAATGTAATTTTAACAATGTTTCACTATAAACCAACACCGCGTTCCCTAAATTTGAGTGAAAATGGTATAATTATGTCGACATTTTTCGGCATTTTCGACTCTTCTTGCTTTTTTTGCAGATTATAACATACGTAATATGTAAGTCATTATAATGTATTATTAGAAAAAAAGCCAGTCATTTTGTAAATATCTTAAATAAAGAATGTACATAATTTAATTCTCATTTTATTTTTCGCAGTAATTGCCAAGGGGACCGTTTATTATCTACTAACTGCAAGGCCCACCATTGGTGAGCCTCTTGATAGCAAGAGGGCTTCGCCCCCTAGACCCCCGTAACTTGAAAACTCCCTCTCCTCCATCTCCAACCACTCCCCATCTCACCGACCCTCTCCCAAACCCCAGAACTTTTGCCCCACCTCTGATCACCCTCCACTCTAGTAAACCTACCCCCTGGACTCCCTAGCCCTGGACCCCGCACGCCCTGAACCCACACCTTTCCCCTTGGACCCCCTCTCCCCTCTCCCCCCCTCTTCTCTCAACCCATGGGGGGACATAGAAACATAGGTACATACAGAGACACAGAATGCATTTCAGTAGTATGTGATATAGGTACAGAAACAGAGAGAAATGTCCTTTAGTACCCCTGGACCCCCACATCCCTGACTCCCCACGCCTGGACCCCAACCCCCACCCCCAGGGGGACGGACAAACATAGGTACAAATGCCCTTTAGTAGTATGTGATGATATAGGTACAGACACAGGCTCTTTAGTAGCCTCCTGGACCCCACCTCCCAACCCCCACCCCTGGAAAGAGGGACATAGGTAGGTAGGTACATGGGTAGTTACAGAGTCAGGCACAAATGACCTTTAGTAGTATGTGATTTATGAAAATAATATAAAACTAAGAGAACACATTTCGGTCAAAATTTGAAAAAAATAAATAAATTTTTCATGGCGAAACACAACGGTAAAAAAAAGAGGCACTTCATATTAGGTTTCGCTCACAGGCGCTACCGAGGGTCGGCGCGGCCCTGCCCAGAAGTCTAAAAATGCAAAAACTAACCGCCTACAATGGGTTATCCGGGGTGGGGGTGTAGGGTCAAAAAATGAAAATCTTGCCATTTACCAAACTCAAACAAATTTTGTTTACATAATCAATGGAACACCAGAAGTAAAAAATGCAAAAACTAACCCCCTCCCCCCTACATGATTATAAATAATTTTAGGGGCCAGGTTGTATGGTGTAAAGTGGATGGCCACATCAAAACACGTCAGCTTATTTTGAAATATATTTAATGATTTTTTTCTTTTTGGAGAGAGACAGACTGGTAGAATTTATAGTTGAAAGTAATAGAAGGCAGTCCAAGGATAGTGAAGAAAAAATTATTCCATTTCCACATATGATGTATTTATTGTCATTCTTTTTCTTTTATCCCTTTCCTTTAAAATCAACGTTTCGGAGGATTCTTTCCTCCTTCCTCAAAGTCTATAAGCCTTGGTCATCATTCACAATAATAGACTTATAAATACATATACTTACACAAGTGTTAAGACAATACAATAATTAAGATCTAGACGAGTGAAATTTAAAAGAGGAAACATGAAGAAAAAGACATTATATATTTTTCAAAATTTTCTATGTATAAATCTTAATTTGTAACTAATTTGAAATATTTGTGATAGACTGATGATGAAGGCAATGCCTTCGAAACTATAGTCTCTAGAAATAATTAAAAATTATTTTATTTAAAAAACAGAAGACTCTCTCATTTTATTTTATTTTTAACCTAAAAAAAAAAAAAAAAAAAGAAATTTAAAATATTTTTTTATTTTAAAAACTATTCATTTTAGGTATATGGAATATTTAATAAACTTCTATTGGATTTTTATTTAGAATTCAATAATACTAAAATTTATGCCATGTTCTATTTGAAAAAATTGAGTATTAACAACTTTTTGAATTTCAGAAATAACCGATTATTATGGTCATTCTGCATATAAAATTTGAATTTTTATGATTAATTAGGATTCTTTAATGTCTAATTAAGAGTTATAATTGATCAAATTAATTCTACAAACAATAGTTTAATTATTATTAATTTTTAAAAATGAACGCTAATTTCACACATAGTTTTGGTCCATTGAGATTAAGAGCTGATTAGATTTTGGTGCATATCGACCCAAAATTAAGGGGCGGTGGAGGAGGGGTCAAAAAATGAAAATCGTCGCCATTTACCAAACTCAACCAAATTTTGTATATATAATCAGTGGGACCCCAGAATTGTAAAAATGCAAAAACTAACCGCCCAAAATGGGGGGAGGGGGTAAAAAATGAAAATCTTGGCCATTTACCAAACTCAACTAAATTTTGTATACATAATCAAAACTAACCTCCCCTAAATGATTATAAATAATTTTAGGCGCCAGCTGTATGGTAAAGTCAAGTAGATGGCCACATCAGAACACGTATTCCAATATGGCGACGCGAACGGCAAACATACGAGGTGCCAAAGTTGAAATTCTGAAAGAGCACATCGAAATCTATAAAATTACCCATTTTCCAGGTAAAACTACCAAATGACACGACTATTACTTAAAAATTAAAAATAAATTTATCTCTCTTACGTATTTCTGTCTTCAAGTTCTTTTTGTAACATTTTCAATCCATGCAAGTAGAAGTAGATTATAGGAATGTCGAGGTTGACTAAGCAATTGCCCAACGAGCCGAATTCGATTTCTATATTTTGTCTCTGTTCTTGATTTCTTTCCTGGCTTATCTCGAGTATGAGCTGGCGTGGAGCCGCGCCAGGGCCAGGACGGCGAGGACCATGTGCTCCATGTCCAGCTTCGTGCCCAAATGCTCGCTCTCGACGTAGCCATCGTAGAGTATGTCTTCCAACATAACAAAATTAACAGTACTTTTTATAGCGTCGCTCCCTATGGGATCCCGGTAGTATCTAGAGACATGCCCAAAACAAAATTGATTGAAAAAGTTAAATTTTATTATTGATAAATTAGAGAATACAGTAGGCGCTACTAAAACAATATATTAATACGAGCTTTTCGTGCGTGCCTTCGGCACGCCCTCGAAGCTCGACCCTCCAGACTAGTGCCCTGGCGGGCAGCGTCTCGGTCCAAAAATTTTATTCCTCTTAAAAAACCACACTCCAAATGTATACCGGTAAACTACCGAAAATAGATCGTCTCTTAAAAGTTTCGCCTCTTTAACTTTTGAGTGGCGCGGGGGGGGGGGGGGAATAATGATCAATATATTTAATGTTTCTTAATTTAAAATGAATTGGAGTCTTTCATTTCAAAATTCGAGTCCAAATTAGAAATTAGAATTTCAAATTTGCCTGGTTAATGAAAATCGATTGGAGCCATCAGTTTAAAATCCGCGCTGACAATTATATTTCAAATTTGCCTCGTTAATTAATATATATTTAATGTTTCTTAATTTAAAATCTATTGGTGTTTTTTCATTTTCATTCGAGTTCAAATGAATACAATATTATCTCGATACAAAGTCTAAATCAAAAATATATAGTTTTAGTAACAGAAATCAAGATATAAATATTAATGTTACATTGGTCTAATGGCTAGAGCTCATGCCCTTAGTTCAAGAGTTCGTCGGTTCGATTCTAGGCAAGAGGGTAAATTTTTTAGAGAAATTTCTCTAAGCGTTGTTACAAATTAATCTAGACAAATATATATATATATATATATATATATATATGTAGTATAATATAAGACGTATGTTTCGTCATTTTATTTTTGACTTTCTCAGCGACTTATTTCTCAACTCAATTGTCCAATATCATTATGAGAAACATTCTTTTTCTTCTTTTCCAATTTTTTTAGATAGAATATTTCACATAATTATCGGAAATTGATTTGAGAATTAAGTTGCTGAGAAAGTCACAAATAAAATGACAGAAACGTGTACGTCTTATTTAATATAAAACTAATTAAATTATGGATATGATTAACCAAACGATTAATCAGAAAAATTTACTCTCTTTTGATTAGAGTATTTTTAATGTATCTGTGATTTCAATTTCGATATAAAGTTTTTAATTTGACCGGGCCATATTCGATCTTGTTTGAAATTGATCGCCGGGACATCTAGTGGTGGAAAAGGAAGCTAAGCGTTGTTACAAATTAATCTAGACAAATATATATAGTATTATTACTTTGCCAGTATTTGTAATCGTACATGAAAAACGTTTTTTTTCTTTCGAAATATCTCAAAAAAAGCTGAAACTATTTTGATAAAAAAAAATTGAGCCAAACCATATAGTCTATAAAAAAAATCCCTAAAGAGTGAACATCGAAAAAATTATATTTTACGAGATATTAATTATTTTATCAAATTGTGTGTTAGTAGGTTAGCAAATTTTGTGTACTCTCTAGCTCAAAAACTAGTGTAAATATCAAAGAAAAATGTCACATGTAGTTTTGTTGCATTGAGATTAAGAGCTGATTAGATTTTGGTTGAAATCGAACCAAAAATTAAGGGAGGGGGGGCTCTTAAAAATTAAAATTATAAAATTTTCAAACTAAAAAAAAAACAAGAAAAATGAAATTTACTATAATAGAGACCTATAATAAAACATTTAATAACAAAGTGTCATTATTTTTAGGGGGGGTCAAATTTTTTTTTGGAGGGGGGTTCAAAAAAATAGAACAATCAATATAAGTCCTAGACTCTTAGATCAATGTGTACGATATTTCGCATACAGGTACACCCTATACCAGAGGTGGGGAACCTGTGGCCTTAAGGCCGCATGTGGCCTTTTCTGAATTTCTTATGTGGCCTCGAAATGTATTTGAAATAAAGAAAAACTAAATTTAAAATAAAAAAAAATTGAATTTGAACAGCAATAACTTTACAAAAGTTACATTTATCGTTAATTAAATCTTATGTGGCCTCCTTTGTTACTGCTATTTTAAATGTCGCCTCCCAGGGTAAAAAAGTTCCACACCCCTGCCCTATACGGTCTATGAAAATAACTCAATGTCAAGTTTTTTGAAGATAATAGACATAGCTGAGAGTTATGTGAGCAGTTTTATCAACGATTGCTCCAAATTTTGATTGCCTGTGTTCATTTAAGCAGGCTCACAATTCTCATTAAACATCTTTTTCATATTATATCTATATATACAATTAAGGTTTTGTCTGTACATTGCTCCAAATCACGCCAAATTTTGGTTGCACACGTTTCAAGCAAAGTTATGAACGAAAACACCCTCAACAAAATTCCTGTATGTCTGTATGTCTGTATGTTTCCGTGGTTTCCGCGAAAAGTTGCTCACGATTCACGTAAAAACGGCTAAAGGGATTATTATGAAATTTCATATTTGCATCAGATGTCTTCTAACTTACGTTTATAGCTATATAACGTTTTGATATTTTGACCCCAAAAGGGGTTTGGGGGGCGCACGAATGAAAATTATCAAATAACTCCTAAACTATTAACCCTACGGCAAATTTTATTATAAGCAAAGTTGTAGGGGATGTGATTTCTGACAACTTTTGTTTAAAAAAATTCCTCCAAAAAACTCACCCAAAGGGGGGGAGGGTGAGAAAATGTAAATTCTTGCCCTTGGAGCAAACTCAACCAAATGTTGTATACATAATCTGTGGGCCTCTAGAGAGCTAGAAATGCAACAACTAACCAGCCAAAATGGGTGGGAGGGTCAAAGAATTAAAATTCTTTCTCTTGGACCAAACTCAACAAAATTTTGTATACATAATCTGTGGGTCACTAGAAGGCTAAAAATGCAAAAACTGGGTGGGGAGGGTGGGTGCAGGGGTAGAATGGAGGTGTGGTGAGGGAGTAAAACGGAGTAGGGTGGGGGTGAAGAGGGGGATCCCAGCGGGCTAGGTGAGGTCCGGGGTGGGTAGGTGCGGGGGTGATGGTGCAAGTTGGAGTAGGGGGTTCAGGTGAGGGTTCAGAGGCGAAGTGGGATGGTGCAGGGGGTGGTGTGGGGGCGGGGTTGGGCACGGGTGCATGGGGTGGGTGCTGGGTAGGTTTCGGGGGTGTGGTGGGTGGGAGGGTGTGTGGTGTGATGGTGTGGTTCGTGGGTTGGGGGTCCAGGGGGCGTGCTCCTTGGCCAGCAAAGAGGGACCGCCGAAGGCGGCTTGCCTTGCAGCTAGTGGTAAATATAAACCCGTGAATATATTGTTATTATTAAAATGGACATGAACCAACTAAATTTTTCATATTATATTGATTTTAATAATAAATAAATAAATAAATATTAAATAAACATTGGTTTTTTCTTTGGTGTATCTCTAAAATTGGGGTGTCCAACCTTTTATCTTCCCTAGGCCAGATTGGAAGAATATGAGCTGTTTTGGGCCACACATAAAATACACTAAAGCTAATAATAGCTGATGAGCAAAAAAACGTAGAATATGTACTTAATATACTTAAGAAATGAAGCTTTGTTACTTTATAAATTTTTTATTATAAAAGTAAGAGACAAATCAGCAACATAAAATTATAGTGAGAAGTTTGTCATTGTTTTTGGGACATTAATCCGTCGATATTTGGCTCAAAGGAATTCTCAGTGAATTCTCAAAAAGCTCATCAAATATTTTAGATCTAGCTTCATTCTTTGCGTGCTTCATACTTGAAAATAGATGCTTGAATAAATAAAATTATTTAAGAATCACTTTATGAATATCTCATTGCAAAATAACGTGTTAAATTCAAAAATTCATTACTCATAAATTAATAGCAAGTTAAAAATATTGTATTTTTAGTAATATCACTGAAATTTTTAGTCGCAATCTCATAAAGTTTTTAAGTTCGCGATTTTTTGTCGGATCGCGGGTTGGACAATCCTGTTCTAAAATTTCTTGATTTGGTAGGTGTACCTTGATCACAAGAACTTTGCGGAACACTGATCTAGGATTCCTCGCTCTACAAAAGGTTGACAAACACTGTGCTAAACATTTTGTATTATTTAGTATTCTCTCTTTCATTTTGCAATTCGGTGTATTTTTTAATTGCTTTTAATTGTACTGGTTAAAATGTTGTCAAAAAAATAAATTTAATTTAATTCTGCCTGCAAATAAATATAATCTTTTTACCTGAATTTAAAATTAAATCATGTGGGTAAAATGGGTTATTAAGAATAATATGCACTCCGCTGCTTACCTGGGCACAAAATAGAGTTTATTGAAGTAATCATCTTTGAGAGAAAATCTACGTTCAATACGCGGCCACCAAATTTGGTAGAAAGATTTTTCCCGGGTAAGCAGAGCGTTTGCCTCGTTTGTTGATGGTCTGGCGTTAGAATCTCTGTATCTTTTCCCTCCCTCGGGGATAAGTTTCATGACCAGGGCTTGTTTCCGCATCAAACTGTTTTTCGCGGTCTTTCTTAAACAGAAATCAGCCCATTGCTTGTTTTCCTCGGAAAAGATATAGAAGGCAACCACCTCGACAAGCAGCGTGGAGTAGTTTCGGCCCTGGGGCACAAGTCGGTTTGTCTCAAAGTTACAAACGTGTACAAACATATCTTCAGAGTAGCCCAAATCTTCTTGCAGTATTTTAGAAAGATTTTCACAGGTGATTAAACGTGATAGCGGGTAATCTAGAAAATAACAAAAAATAAAATCATAAAAATTTTTTACTTTCTACATTAAAAAAAATATATTACTATTACTAACTACCCAGTCCCGTAACTAAACACGTGCACCTGCACAAGGCCCGGGCAGTTTAGAGCAGCGTTTTCCAACCAGGGTTCCGTAAGATATAGGGAAATAACACGTAAGTCATAAAAGGGAAAATAATTTTATTTTTTTCACAACATTCCATCATATTGGCTCCGTGCATGCTCCCTGGTGGGGATAAGAAAATCGATCGAAGCGCACGAGGCGGTGAAAAAGTAAACAAATCCGGAAATATTCAACAGCATTGATAGAGAATTATTTTTAAAAATGGGTCATACTTCGTGTTGTGTAGTGAATTGCAAAAATAATGACCTCGTCCTCTGCCAGCGTGTTTGCGCTACAGAGCAGTCTGAATCGGTCATTTTTATTCGCAATTTCTTTTGATTTGATTACATTTTTAGCCCTCTCATTAGACGGAATAGATACAAGAAAAGGAGAAAAGAGTGGATGAATAATAATTTAGCTAAAAAAATAGGTATGGCGAGTTTTTGATGTAGTTACATAGATCATAGATCTCCAGGAAAGCCAAGAACACCATTTCTCAAAATGACAGGTCACATTTAGCCCTTGATTAACCTCTCATTCCTCTATCATTCAATTTGAGA
Source organism: Forficula auricularia (assembly GCA_024734495.1). NCBI lineage: Eukaryota > Metazoa > Arthropoda > Insecta > Dermaptera > Forficulidae > Forficula > Forficula auricularia. Next base: position 24,812 of record JALMQS010000152.1, on the reverse strand, counting down.
AACATTTTTTAATGTATTGAAGAGAAAATTCAAGTGAATTGAAAAGTTAAATTTAAATTATTTTTGAGTGTTTGTTTACAAATAAAAATAAAGTAAAAAAAAAATCTAAGTAATTAATGATCATATTACATAACTATCACTTCATTTAAATATTTGATTGTTAAATTAAATTGTATATATAATAATTATTAAATTCAAAAATATATCACAGATAATTATTAACTTTTAATTGAATGGGGGCAGAACAAAGAGGGAATTAAGAATAACCTAGTAATAAATTAACTATAAGATAGAAAATTAATAATATCCATTGTCTTTTCATTGGTTTCAGTCACTAGTGAATAAATTAAAATAATTCCACTACTTCATATTTAAATTTCTCATTTGGTACATCGGCTCTTTATGGTTCAATAAATATTTTCGTTCAAATACTAAATTTATTAGCTTCTCATTCTCCATTTTGTCACGCTTCATAGACGGAAAAAAACAATGTGAATTGAATCTTTTGCTATTCTGTGCGACAACTCGCGCGGTGTGAATAATACAAAGAACTGAAGACATCAAACAAACAAAGAACAATTGCAAAATTACTCTGATTTTCTAATTTTTCCTCACTTTTTACTGAAAATCCCAATGCAATCAGTGTATTTTTTTACAAATTTAATGGCGGGTTTCTCACCACCAGATGTCTCTAGTATCGTGGACCGAGCGAATAGACCAGTGGTTCGCAACCTTTTGTGGCCCATCGCCCCTTTCTGGATGTTGACTAACACCTATCGCCCCCTTTTCATTTTCAGATTATGCCTAATTTTATTTTGAAGTAAAGTGTAAATAATAAAGCAGTTTTATTATTTTAAACAATTTTATTACCGTATATAAAAACAACCAAAGCAATTTTACTTATGGAAAGTGGTGTAAGTTTTAGGTGAAACATGATGTTAGTTAATAGAGTAAAGGTGTGTAGTTTCACAGTGAATGAAATAAAACTCAAAGAGTTAAAAACTCAATACTAGTATTAACTTGTAAACTCCTGATGATGGACTAATAATCCGAAATATATTGAGTTTGTATAAACCTCTTTGAGTTTTATTTCATTCACTGTGAAACTACACACCCTTTACTCTATTAACTTACAACCAAAGCAGTTTTATCCAGTCACTCTTAAATAAAATAGAAAAAAAAATTAAAAATGTACTTTTCTTACAAATTATTTTTAAAAACAAAGAAGTGAAATAATTAACTAAGATCATTGACGGACATTTAAAAAACAAGAGTACATGTTTTCATTTTTAAATTGGAATCTGGAAAAATTAAGAAAGTTGACAATTAGTCCAGTAAATAGAGGATCCAAAAAGTGGTTCAGCTTACATTAATTGCCGGAAATTTTTTTTTCTAGGATCGTTTGGTATGGTGTGGGTATGCGAAATATCAGTTTGCGACCTCGAAAGTGTGGGGGACAACTTTTGGTGGCCGAAAAACCACGAAATTTTCGGACTTTTTCTAGTTTCTCGCTTATAACTCGAAAACGGTCCATATTTTGTAAATAATCGTTCTATAGAAAATTAATAAGAATAAAATTTGACGGCGAGTAAAAAAAAATATGCGAAATTGGTCAAGTAGTTCGATTTTTTATAGGGATTAAAAAACTGCCCTCCGGATCACTTTTGAATACCTATCCCAAAAACTCGAACTTTTTCGATTTTTTCCTATTTTGACCATGAAGGAGCACGTTTTCGACAAAGACCACTCTATATACTTTTAAATTAGATTAACTTTTCTACAATTGAAACAAAGTTTCATCTTAATTGGATAATGGTAATCCGTGCCGCAATGAGGTTAAAGTTTTTGAAAAACTGCAATTTTTTTGCAAAAATCGCAGTTTTTACTTCATAAAATGAAAACCACTCAGCCTAGAAACTTTATTCTCTCTCATTCTCTAGGAAATTTTGTTGACTTGAACATTTACTTGGATCACTTTTTTGTTAAAACTCTTAGATTTATAGATATCTAGCATTTTCCATGACAGGATTTGATCCGAATCCTCAAAAGTGTCATGGGAAACCTCCAAAAAATGAGGTTTTTTACCTTTCTTTGCATTTTTGACAATGTTCCGTCACGAAATGTTGTTAGCAAACCTCAGATTCGGATTCAGCATACCCGAAAACATATAAGATCAAGAAATAAAAACTACCCCAAAACTTTCCGGGTAAAAACACAATTTAACTTTGACTATTTGTTTTAATCCAAAAAAAATTTCCGCTAAATATTTTTGCTTTGTTGATTACCTCCCCCCCCCCCCCACCCCCCATAAAAATTTCTGGCAACGCCACTGAGGGTGACTCATTTTTACCGGCTGATTTTTTTTTAATTTTATAGAGTTCTATATGAAAATTTGTAAATATTCCACGATTTACCCTTGCCAAGTTTTAGCTCGATAACCAGTTTTTTAAGAGTTTGCTTAAGAATTTAGAAAATCTGAAAAATGCACAAAAATTAATTATTTTATTTTAGAAAAAATGTTTCTCTATGTAAAAAATAAAGTAAAAAAATAACCACCTGAAAATTGCAGCTCAAAATTTAAACTTTTAGAAGTTTCTCAAAATTACATAATATTTCGAGCTGAAATTTTCAGGTGGTTATTTTTTTTACTTAAAGAAAGAATTTCCGTATAGAAAATAAAATTTTTAGATTTTTGTATAATTTGTAGAGATTTTCAAAATTCTTGAGCGACTTCTACAAAAAATTATATTTTGAATATTTTTTTACATAGACAAACAATTTCTATATAGAAAATAAAAATAGATTTTTGTGCATTTTTTAGATTTTCAAAATTCTTGATGGACCTATAACAAATTTAAATTTTTCAGGCAGTTATTTTTATTACATATAGAAAGAGTTTCTGTAGAGAAAATACATTTTTTGGAAATATATTATATAACATAAATTATATTATATATATACTGAGGTATGATCAAAAAATTCCTGAAATTTCTTCTCAATATTTTTTTTTTTTGGGGGGGGGGGTTTCATGGTATTGTGTGGCATGAATTTTTAGCCTAAGGTGCGTTAGTATTTAAGCTTGTTGTGTCGGCTGCATTAAGCATTTTCTAGAAAACGGCCAGATTCGCCTTTAGCAGGACAATTCTTTGAAAATACACTATGATAACGCACTAGGCCGTATGATTATTGCTTAATCGGGAATTTCTAGCCAAAAATAACACCATAATGATACTGCGATGCCAGCTTTCCTCCCCATGTGATTTTTAACTATTCACAAAAATGAAAAAATAAAAAAAAAATAAAATAAAAATAAAAAAATTTACGACCATTAAAGAAATAAAATATAAAATTGCTGCAGGAGCATTAAATGGGGACTATTTTGAAGGGGCATTATTATTAAAATGGTTTTATAAATTGAAGTATTGTCTGAATTATTATTATTTGATACATAATTCGTATATAATTTATTTTCCTATAATATGTAAAAAAATTTACCTTGCTGATTTTTTCTAACAAGCTCGGTGTGTGCTGAAGACCATTCGAAACGTCTTCCATCGCGAGCCTGTCTCTCGTAAACAGGATTCATCACAATTGGATGTAGGCCTTGTTCAAGGATTTCCTCAAATTGTTCTTCTTCTGCTAGTTCCTCACGTTGTTCTTCTCCTGGTAGTTCCTCACGTTGTTCTTCTTCTGCTAGTTCCTCACGTTGTTCTTCTCCTGGTAGTTCCTCACGTTGTTCTTCTTCTGCTAGTTCCTCACGTTGTTCTTCTCCTGGTAGTTCCTCATGTTGTTCTTCTTCTGCTAGTTCCTCACTTTGTTCTTCTTCTGCTAGTTCCTCACGTTGTTCTTCTCCTGGTAGTTCCTCATGTTGTTCTTCTTCTGCTAGTTCCTCATGTTGTTCTTCTCCTGGTAGTTCCTCATGTTGTTCTTCTTCTGCTAGTTCCTCACGTTGTTCTTCTCCTGCTAGTTCCTCACGTTGTTCTTCTTCTGCTAGTTCCTCACGTTGTTCTTCTCCTGGTAGTTCCTCACGTTGTTCTTCTCCTGGTAGTTCCTCACGTTGTTCTTCTTCTGCTAGTTCCTCACGTTGTTCTTCTCCTGGTAGTTCCTCACATTGTTCTTCTCCTAGTATTTCCGCAGATTGTTCTTCTTCTGGATTTTTCTCAGGTGATGCTGGCTGTAAAGGTGGTCCTGCTGCTAGCTGCGCATATGATTCTACTACTGAATGCCCAAATGGTCCTGGATTTGGAAACAAAAATGACTCTGCTGCTGGCTGTTTACATGTTGGTAATTCAAACATTTCTATGTCTTGATCATTTTCATTTTTATCTTCTGGACTTATACAATCCATTTTTTCTTCAGATTCTTCTGCTGGAATAGTCAAATCTGATACTACTACTGGTTCCAGCGAATCCAGTTCCATGTTTTCCGTTCCTTGTTCTTGTTCAGGAATATTTTCTAATGAGTCAATCTCCATAAATTCTGGTGGTGATGGTGTTAAAATATCGATTTCTTCTTCTTCTTCCTGGGAGACTTTTGAAATGGCAGAGATATGTTTTATAGATATTTTTTCACCATCTGTGGCGACGGTACTAGTGGAAATAGTAGGTGATGCACTAATACTTGGTTGTTTGTCTTTAACATTAGAAGTCGACGATGTTTTAGATTTACTTGTAGTTGGCTGACTTCTGTCATCTCTTGAAGCATCAGAAGTCGAAGGTGCTGATACGTTTGCTGGTTTTTGGAGATCCAGGGGTTTTTTGGGAACTTTTGGTTTTGCGCCCGTAACTTTAATGATGGGAACTGGTGTCGACGATGTTTTAGATGGATTACTAGTTGACTGCTTAGGTTCATCTATAGAAGACATTTTCTCGAATTTCGCCTTTCGTTCTGGATCTAATCTCTTCGGGAGTAGTTGTTTCTCCGGGGGTTGTGGCGTTTGAGATCCGGTCGAGGCTCGGGTCTGCGGTTGTGATTTGCCCCGGATTGATGCTGGCTTACTTTTTTTATCGGGGTTTTTAATTTCTCCAGCGAAGGCTTTATTCCATATTTTGGATTTGGTTTGTCACTCATTATAAGGTACTGAAGGTATATAATTAAATTATTATGGGAAATGTATCTTCTACCAAAATTAATAAATAAATTTAAATAAATAAATGTTCAATTAAGAAAAAAAAACTTTAAATACGCAAGCACCTTGGCTGACTGCCTGACCGAAAGAAACACTTTGTCTTTGAAAAGAATAGAACAGACAAAAAAATTGATATTTGAAAATAATACCTACTTATAATAGAAAATTATTAGAAAAAATTTATTTGTAATATTTTATCAAGAATTTTTAAACTTAATCTCTCTATTTTAATAATATTTTATATCCGAAGAAAAAAATGGTTATTAAAAAATTATTAAATAAATTTATTTTTATATAAGTATTAAGATAATTGAAAGAAAAAGTGAATACTTTTTCAAGACTTGTTTTTTGGTTCTCTTAAAAAACTATTCAAAACTTATTTTTTGATTTAAATAATAATAATAAAATTTCCTAATTTAATCCTCTATTATAAAGCGTTTATCCTGTCCGTCACGAGCCACTCATTTTATTTTAAAACCCACAAATAGTTTATGTCAAATTTATTAAAATTAGAAAATTTAAATTATTATTTTAAAATCCACGAATGTTCAGGGTTAAAAAATCAAGAAGGCTCTCAGATAGCAAGATGCTCGCTCAAGGCGGGTTTCGCAGCTGGTTATATATGATATAATATTTGTAACAAACTATTTAGTGGGTTTTTAAAATAAAAAAAAAAATAATAAAATAATAATAATAAGTTTCAAAACGTCTGCTGGAAATAGATTTTACGTGTTTTTTGTGACTTGGGTGAGTAAGTATATAATCCTCATTTCCACCCTTTAAAAATTTATTATAAATGTTAAAACAAAAAATTAAAAACATGCAATGATCTTTTCCAGTTGACGTGCACTGATGAAGAGCAGCGGTATAAGCGCTCGAAACGTTGTTAAAATATCGATTACGTCTGCCCAAAATAAAGTAACAAATAGAAGTTGACTTTTATTTCAACTTTTTATTTTCCCGCTTACTGGCCCCCTTAGCCAATTCAATTTAAACCAATAAGTTCAAATTAGAAAAAACAACATATTATTCTTTTATTTAATTAACCATCTTATTAATTAAATTTTTTTTATAAATTTTATTAAACCAATTATTTTACATTAATTAATGTATACATTGTATTTTTGCTTCGATTCCGGAGATTACTTCTCCACCATCGAGTGTCCTTATTCATCTTTAGTCCTTGTTTTTAATAAGAGGAAAAATCTAATTAGATAAAAAAACCTCTTTTCCGATAATTATTTCAATTCCATTATTCCCCAATCAAGTCGATTGGTCACCTCCCATCTCCCCCTTCGCCCTTATTAATTAAATTTCCGAATTTTAATATATGTAATATTTTTGTAATGAACTATTAGTGGGTTTTAAAATACAATTTATGAATGAAGTGAAATTAAAAAACAATCTAACGTTAATTTGTTTATTCGATGAGGACCAAATGGCCCATCTATACTGGCCAGCGCGTCGGCGTCGCCAAATGGCCCAACAGCCAAGGGTGGGCGTTTGCTAGTAAGTTATTCTTTTATAATAACCAAACCCTTAAAATCTCAAAAAATTATTTCAAAAAATTTATTTTTTGCATTTTTGAATTGGAATTTTTAAATTAGAGAACTCAAAATCTCATCAGATTTCCGCATTGGAAATAAGTTCACATCTTTTTTGACTCCAGAACGAATTTTCTCAAATTTTTATTTTTGACTTATTTATAATTTTTAAATGGCGACAATTCCCTGCGAAAATACCTAAAAAAACCGACTTCATAAAAATTAAAACAAATAAAATAATAAGAACTTAAAAATAAAAATAAAATGCACTAGAAGGTATAAAATAATTTTCTAATTTAGTTACAACTAAACGATGAAATCACTTTTTGAAGTCGGTGCCAAACGTATACATTTTATGAATCGCACTCGACGGATCTTTCTTAGTACGTTGGACGGGTAATGAAGACAAAATCTCTAAGCTCGCTTATATAGTTTGTTTGGCACCGACTTCAAAAAGTGATTTCATGTAACAATTCCATCGTTTATTTGTAACTAAATTAGAAAAATTATTTTTTCCTTTTAGTGCATTTTATTTGATTTTTGAGTTCTTATTATTTTATTTGTTGCAAAAATCATCGAAATCGGTCCTACATGGTAAAGAAATCGACGAACAAACATCATCAGAACTTGACCAAATTAATGTATGACAATCCCTAAGATATCTCCTTTCCAATAAAAAAAGAATCATCGAAATCGCTCCATAAACAAAGAAATTATGGGTGAACATACATAACAAAAAGGTCCAATACCAATGAAAAAAAACAGGACCAATCGGATACGAGACTGAATACAATGCAAAAAAATCATCCAAATTGGTCCACAAGGTAAAGAGAAATAAATGTTCAAACACAAAAAAAAACAAAAACACAGACACTAAAAAGTAATTTCAGGATTTTTTGAAATTGACTCCCAACTATCCAAAATGTGCAGTGGGGCAAAAATTAAAACCCTCTCCTATCTTGATCAAATTTTGTAAAGTTATTCTTTATTACTTTAAGAAACTATTCCTGTAAAAATCAACTATCAAAATTGACTGTTTGGGGGCGAAAGGGGGGGGGGGCAAATTATAGAAATTTTTAGCTTTTTAGTACATTTACTCTTTAGAAAACTGTGGATTATTTATTTGCAAATATCTAAAAAATAATTTCAAGATTTTTTGTAATCCGACCCGAAACTATACCTGTAAAAATCAATTATCAAAATTGACTGTATGGGGGGGGGGGGGCAAAATAGAGAAATTTTTAGCTTTTTTGTACATTTACTCTTTAGAAAACTGAGAGTTATTTATTTGTAAATATCTAAAAAACTAATTTCAACCTCCCAAAATGTGAGTGGGGGCAAAAAATTAATACTCTCTCCGATATAGATCAAATTTTGTAATGTTAGTTTTTATGACTATATAAAATGTATGCTGTAAAAATCAATAGCCAAAATGAGTGCGTGGGGGCGAAAGAGGGGGCAAAATATTACAAATATATATTACAGACCTAATAATCACATGGCAGGGAACGCGGCCCGTCAGGGCCACCTGCCCGGAGGGCCGAGCTGTAGAGTGGCGTGCCGAACGCACGCCTGGAGGCAGCTTTCGTTCTATATAAAAAGATAACTACAGGGACAGCTCTCAAAAATCATTGTTCTCTTATTAACATTTATTTTTGATTTAACACTTCAACCATAATTAGATTACTAAATTTAATTATGTATAAAATTTATAATGAACTAATAGTGAGTTTTAAAATTAAAATAAATAAGCTGACGTGTTCTGATGTGGCCATCCACTTGACTTTACCATACAACCTGGCCCCTCACTTATATTTAATATTTAATAAAATTATTTATATTCATGTAGGAGGGGGGTTAGTTTTTGCATTTTTAGACTCCTGGGGCCCCACTGATTATGTATACAAAATTTGGTTGAGTTTGCTCAAATGGCCTAAAATTTTTAATTTTAACCCCCCCCCTCCACTCCCCTTAATTTTGGCCGATATGCACCCAAAATCTAATCAGCTCTTAATCTCAATGGACCAAAACTAAGTGTGAAATTTGGTTTCGATATTCAAACTAGTTTTTGAGCTAGCTCGTCCAGAAAAATTTTGTAACGCACAGACTAACGGACAACCGGATAACCAGACAACCAGACAGACATTTTGACAAAACAATTATTATCTCGAGAAATATAATTTTTTCAATGTTCACTTATTAGAGCTTTTTTGTAAAGCGAAATGCCATGGTTTCGCTCAATTTTTTTAATCAAAATGGTTTCAGCCGTTTATGAGATATTTCGAAAAAAAGAAGGAAAAAACCACTTTTTTTATGCACGATTACAATACTTGACCATACCCTGTATGGTGAAGTAAAAACAATTAATTAATAAAGTGAAATTATGAAACAAACAAACATTAATTTGTTTATTCTTATATCATAACAAAGTCCTAAGATTTCAATATAGCCATTTGAAAAATGCATTTTTTGCATATTGAAGGTGTTTTAAACTCCACAGAGCTTCTAATCTAATCAGTTTTCCGTATTGGAAATAAAAAATGAAATAAATTTATTTTTATATCAAGTTAATTGGAAGAAAAAAGTGAATACTTTTTCAAGACTTCTCTTGTATAACCTATTCACAATTAATTTTATGGCAAAATGTTTGTAAAACTTACAAAATAAATAAATAAATAAATAGAAATAAAAATAAAAAGAGGATAAGATTTTGAGCTTTCTTTTTAAAGATTTATGGCTATAAGATACAAATTCAATAATGCAAAAAAAAACCAATATTTTTCTATTTCTTCAGTTTTATAAATGAATATTGAAATAAAAATCAAGTTCGATTTCATATACATATAAGTAACTTATGTATATATAATTTCTTTTGAATAATTTTATTAAAAACTACATTTTTCGCAATTAAAATATATACATTTATTACGAAACAAATACCTAAACACATATAAAAATATAAAACACGACGTTTCGATCATAGATATAGGGATCGAAACGACGTGCTTTTTATTTTTATGTGATTATTTGTTATAGGTAGATATATTTAATTGAGAAAAAATGTGATTTTTAATAAAAAGTTTTAATAAATATTTCGGCCACAAAAGCTTTAATGGACTAATGAAATCTGTATATTGAATAATTAACAATAATGTAAACATTTAGAAAAATATCCACGGCCTACCAGATGATGATTCATCAGTAAATCTAATAAGGCTATTTTTTTATTATTATTAATTTTTTCCCTTTTAAAATAATGAATGTATGAGAGTAATATTTTTAGGCTATTTTTGTACCTGTAGGTATTTTAGAAATGTCTTAACTTAAAATTATAAAAAAAAGTATATAAATTTTCCCATTTTCAACGAGAAATAAGAACGTATTTGTTTCAAAAACAAAAAAACCCTCCTACATTATTTTAGATATTATAGAGGAATTAAATAAATCACTCAGGTTGATGGGAAAGAAATTGAAATTCCCATGGATACCTAGTCACACTGGCATTACGGGAAATGAGGTGTTGATAGGCTGGCCTGTCTAACCGATGGTATTCCACACTCAATCGATCTAACGCCCAATGATATCCGTTCAATAATCAAGAAGAGAATTTACTGGTGTTGGCAGAATATGTGGTCGTCATCAAGTATGGTAAAAGGTCGTCATTTCTTTAATGTATGTCCGAGAATCCCGGTTCGTCCGTGGTTTGAAAACTTCGATCTTCATCGAAAACTGAAAGTTCACATTATACGACTTAGACTAGGACATGCAATAACACCTGCATATACCTACACAAAATCGGCCAAAGAAATAATCCATACTGCTCTTGTGATTCCATTTCTATTGGCGATATTAACCACGTACTTGGGCCAGTGACACACAGTCAAAAAATTGATCGTTTATACCTGAATATAAAAAAGGAAGAAATGATTTACCACATGTGCAGATCCTATTGGCATCTCTAGACCAAGCGAGGCCAACTGCAGTCTCCCTTCTTTATTAAACATTTAGTTTCCATTGGTTTCTAACTATAATCCAACGACTTTTTAGTTATTTGTTTTGTTAGTTTATTTTGTTTTACGGTTTTATTTTATTTGTTTATACACCTATTCGACGTGAATCTGTGACGATTCTAGTTAAATGGGCAATTAAGTTCGAGGCCAAGGGGTAGAAAAAAAAAGAACGTATTTGATATTTCAAGTATTTTGAAAATATTAATCCTCGGTATTCGAGTCCGACTCGCATCTGACCGACTTATTTTTTCATTTTGTTTTTTGTGCTTATTCATTCTACTAGTAATAAGACTCATCATTGAGCAGACAGTCCTAAGACTGGTTTTACTAAGGCCAGTGGCGTAGCTCAGTATTCCGTAAACTTCTCTAGTGATCAAGATAGACCTACCAAATCAAGAAATTTTAGAACAGGCTTATCCAACATGCGGCCCAAGATGGCTATCAATGTGGCCCGACAAATAATCGCGAACTTACAAACTTTATGAGATTGCGACTAAAAATTTCAGTGATATTACTAAAAATACAATATTTTTAACTTGCTATTAATTTATGAGTAATGAATTTTGAATTTAACACGTTATTTTGCAATGAGATATTCATAAAGTGATCTTAAATAATTTTATTTATTCAAGCATCTATTTTCAAGTATGGCACGCTAAGAATGAAGATCTGAAATATTTGATGAGCTTTTGAGAATTCACTGAGAACTCCTTTGAGCCAAATATCGACGGATTAATGTCCCAAAAACAATGACAAACTTCACTATAATTTTATGTTGCTGGATTTGCCTACTTTTTATAATAAAAATTTATAAAGTAACAAAGCTTCTATTTCTTAAGTATATTAAGTACATATTCTACGTTTTTTTGTCCGGTCAGCTATTATTTTAGCGTTAGTGTATTTTTATGTGTGGCCTGTAAAATAGCTCATATTCTTCCAATCTGGCCTGTGGAAGATAAAAGGTTGGAGAATAGCTCTTTTTTAGAGGTACACCAAAAGAAAAAAACCAATGTTTATTTAATATTTATTTACATAAAATCAATATAATATGAAAGATTTAGTTGGTTCATGTCCATTTTAATAATAAATAATAGACTAATAGGGGTTTTATTTATATCATGAAAAGATGTTTAATTGGAAATGTGAGTCGCTTAAATGAGCACATGCGATCAAAATTTGGAGCAATTATTGATAAGGCTGCTCGTATAACTTCTCTCAGCTATGCGTATTATCTTCAAAAAATTTGACATTTTTCGACGGCACACCAACAATGACCACGGCACAACAGTGTGCCGCGGCACACTTTGCGGAACACTGGCGCTTGTCCCAAACGGGCCCTGTATCAAAATTCTTGTCGGGGGGGGGAGGGAACTTTACTTTTCTACCCGAGTGTGGCGAATATTTGTTTACACACGCTGGGGTGCCTGTAGCCTGAGGCCCTTTATCATTGATAACTCATACGGCGGTAGCTAAGACTCGACTAAGACTCTATAAAGGGAGTATTTGCAGCCGCCATATTTGATCCAAACCAACAGCTGTAATATGGGGCTGTAAATGTATTCAACGTGCTTTGCCATATATTGATTATTAGATATAAGAAAAAACTGAATACTCAACCGAATTTTAAATTATATTTCAATCCATCGAATTTTATCAAATTAGCTGCTGATCAAAATTTCGTACCCCAAGTTTGAAACTATAAACGATGATGTTGCACTAACACTTTAGGTATGTATATAAAATAATGTTTATAATTCACAAACAACACAATTTCAATAGTTTTTAAGGAATTTGGTGTTGTTACTTGGTGAAACATTTTTTAAATTATTGAGTGTATTTGAAGGTTTCACATTAAGAGGCATCTTTAATGAGAAACCTACCAAGTATTTTAATCCAATAATTTAACAATGCTTTTTAATTTTTTAACAATATTAATTTTGGACAACTATCACATGGGGGGATGATGGGGTTTAGGGGTCAGAAGCCCCCCTCCTTTTTAATTTTTTAACAATAATATTATAACACACTTGGACATTGAAGGAGACAATAAAAGAGTGTGTCTTCTGCTGGAATTATAAATTTTATTTATTCATAACGAGACTATAGTTTCGGAGGGGCTTTGCAGAAGACACACTCTTTATTGTCTCCTTCAATATATAAAAATTCTGCTACTCGGCAAAACTTTCAATTTAAATTAATTTGACAACTATCATACAGTGGCGTATGCCAGGGGAGGGGTTTAGGGCCGCAATTTTTTAATTTTTTAACAATAATATTATAACAATAGCTAATTTGACCACTATCATACAGTGGTGTGTATACCTACACGGAGGAGGCCGTCAGAAGCCCCCCCCCCCAGATGATGCAGACCTTTCTAATTGTCAAATCTATTTTATCATTTTACCGTTTCTATTTCTCAAAACTGAGCAACCTTTAAAAAATGTTATTTAGAAGAAATATTTACAATAAAATATGCTAAAGAAAGTTTTATACTAAAATTGATCAGTTCGATATTTTAGAAATGAAGCTGTTTTTAATAAGAGAAATGATTTTTTTGTCAACGCATAAAAGTTGAGACAAAATCTACAAATTACAGTCTTTTTAGAGACGTATTTGTCCAAAACAGACTTTTTGTAAACTATTTGTGCAAAAAGTTAAATTTTATATATATATAAATTGATTATATATATCTACATCAAATAAATATGAATAAAAGGAATTCACAGAATATGGTAGATTAAAAATTAAATATTTTAAAATAAAATAAAATTATTTAGATTTTTATTTTTGACTAATAAAAATATGCATTCTAGTGTTGTGTTTAAAAAATGTCAATAAGACAAAAATACTTATACCAAAATTAAATTTTGATTTTTAGGAAATTACTTACATAATTTCAAAAAAAAAATATAAATCAATTTCGTTGTATGTGTAGATAACTGAATTTCCAATGAAAATGCATGCGTCGGTATTCGAAAGTTTTGTAACGGACGTATTAACTAACGTACTAACAGACATTTTGACAAAAACAATTATTATCTTGAAAAATACAATTTTTCGATGTTCACTTATTTTTTGGTAGACCGAAATGCCATGGTTTCGCCCAATTTTTTTAAATTAAAATTGCTTCAGCTGTTTTTTGAGATATTTCGAAAAAAACGAAAACAAAAAACAATTTTTTTCATGCCCGATTAGAATACTTGACCATACCCTGTATGGTAAAGTAAAATATTATAGGTAATTAAAAATTATTAAAAAAAAAATTTATGTGAAAACCGACTTCAAAAAAATTAAATGTAAATAAAATAAAATAATAAGAATTAAAAATCAAATAAAATATTTAAAAAAGTATAAAATAATTATCTTATTTAGTTACAACTAAACCATTTGAAATATTAACACGAAATTAGCTTTTTGAAGTCGGTGCCAAACATATACATTTTGCGAATCGCACTCGACGGATCTTATTTAGTACGCTCGCTTATATTGTTTGTTTTGGCACCGACTTCAAAAAGTGATTTCGCCATGTTATGATTGTCGCTTGTTGTAACCGTGGGGTGAACTGCGACCTAATATGTTGTACACCTACTTCCACTTGTAGAGCTTCCAAATATTTTTCAAGTACTTCCAAATATTCCCATGTACTTCCAAATATTTCCAAGCACTTCCAGACATTTCCAAGTAATTCAAGATTTCAAGTATTTCAAATATTTCCAGTACTTTCAAATATTTCCAAGTACTTCCAAAAATACTTCCAAAGAGGTGTACACCTACTTCCAATCGCGGATAACCTCTGTTGTAAACTAAATTAGATAATTATTTTATACCTTTTAGTGCATTTTATTTGATTTTTTAGTTATTCTTATTTTATTTTTTGCATTTAATTTTTTGAAGTCGGTTTTTTTATTTTTTTTATAAAAACTATTTTTATTTTTCTTTAGTGATATTATTAATAGTGACTTAATAAAATACTTCATCTCGTAAGAGAAAGCGTTGGACGAATGAACTGGAAATTGATAATAAAATTCAATTCATAACAGAAATTCTCTCGAAACGTTAGCGTGTTTTAAATGAATGTTTTCAGATTTTTTTTATAAAGATTTTATTTATTATAATTTCGATTATTTGCTCATAAGAATTGGAGATTTACGTTATTAATCATTGATCATATCATCAGAACTTGACCAAATTAATATGGAATCACCCCCAGTACACCTTTCCAATAATAAAAAGGATAATCGAAATCGGTCCACGTGGCAAGAAGTTCTCACAGAACATACATAAAATAAATAAATAAATAGTGTCAGTATCTTGACTATCTTGGAGCTATACTTTTTTTTAATGATATTGATGTGAAAAAGAGATACACCAGACACCTAAAGGCCTGTATGGGATGGCCCCCTCCATCGTGATAAGAACAGAGTAGAAGCGAAAGAAGCCAGGATCACGAGCCAAATCTCAGAAAGTTAGATACAATCCGTTTTACTAAGTACATATACTGATCCAAACACAGAAAAGAATTAGGTTAACCCTTTGCGAATTGCATGCCGCCGCTGCGCGACATGAAAATTCCGAGTTGGTTGGCATGGTAGCTCTCTCAAAATAAATACGAGTGCAAAGCGGTTAAAATCGGTTCATAAACAAAGAAGTTATGCTTGAACAAACATAACAAAAGGTCCAATACCAATGAAAAAACGGGACCAATCGGAAACTACACTGAACCTAATGCAAAAATCATCAAAATCGGTTCACAATTGGCGAAGATATCAGGTAACATAGACAGAAAAAATCAGTCGAATTGAGAACCTCCTCCTTTTTGAAGTCGGTTAAAAAATTAAAAATTTACGAGCCTTTATTATACAAAGTTGCTTATATTTATATAATTTTATTTCTATTATAAATCAAAATACTTTATTTATTGTAGCCATTATGCTAAAACCATGAATTAGCAATTTTTTTCTTAATATCATTTTTCAATACAACTTTTGGCTTTTGACATACTTTCTATGGCCATACAACAAATGATTAATTAATTAATGAAGTGAAATTGAAAAAGTAAATTTGTAGCCAGAAGCCACAAAGATGAAAAATACATGTGTGGCATTCGGGGATTGCCGCGGCATAGCATTTTTTATCAACTTATGCAATTATGTTTATGCAATATTTTTTCACAAACATCTGCTTACGTATTCCGTCCGATTTCGGAACAGCTCGTTCGATCCGTGCGAGTTTCGTACAGTCTACAAGCATACGTCTAGTCGCACGCACACAAACACCGTGTCAAAGTCTACGAACTGAAACGACGTTAGACGATACACGGCTTTCAACGCCGCACCGCTGTGCCGGTCGGGAGTGGGGTGTTAGGTTTATTTTCGTTACGGAATTTCTTGATTCGGTCGCCGCGCTAAAGCCCGCGATAAAGCAAAGGCGCAATAGCTTAATAATTATTTTTTTGTTTAACTTATTTATTTGAATAGCATAATGCATGGGAAATACAAATAATAATAATCCCACGGTGTTGTCTCATGTCCGTCTGAAAAATTTAAAATAAATGTTACTAAAAAAAAATATATTCTATATTCCGCGTTTTTTACTTTAAAATGCAATTTAAAAATATATTTTTTTCTTTTAAAGATGTACCGGCTCTCCACTGTCGTCTCTAGAAAATTATTTATTATTCATTTATATTATTTACTATTATAGTTTAATTGTATTTTATAATTTAAATGTATTGTAGCATGCGAGATAATTAATAAATTATAATTTTGTAAAAGAAACCCCCCCCCCCTTTAATTTCAAAATCCTCCATAATGAGATCCTTGAAAGCCCCTCCCCACCTCTAACCGCCGGTCGGCTGTCAGTCGAGTCGCTCGAGTCTCGTGTAGGAGTGGTGGGCGGCGGCGGGTAGGGACATCTCCTGCTCGAGCCGCCTCTCCGCCAAGAGTCGGGCGACCTCCGCTGGCTTTCGGCTGGCCGCTTGGAGGGGATTGTTAGGTTATTTTCGTTACGGAATTTCTCGATTCGGTCGCCACGCTCAAAGCCTGCGATAAAAGCTGCGTAATAGCTTAATAGCTTAAAAAATGGGTTAATCTACGTCATAGTTAAAGCTAGTTTTTTAATATGTCATACAGGATAGTATTAACGATCTACAATTTATTGATACAATAGGTATTCCTCGCGTCCTTGCTGTAGCCAGACGACTCACAATTCAAAAAATAGTATAGTATCAAGGCTAAATTTTATTTTACTCAGAACAAAATTATAATCGATAAAAATCTGTAAAAATTTTGAAAGATAGCTACTCTTTTATATGATAAAGTCTACAGAGTTTCAAATTTTTGAACCATTACTTGTAAAAAAATCACTAGTTGAATGCTAATAAAAATAATTTTTAAGAAAAATAAAACTGACTTCAAAATTAAATGCAACAAATAAATACATTAAATATATAAATAATATTATTTTATGAAAGCAACTAAACGACGAAATGTTAAGATGAAATTAAATTTTTGAAGTCGGTGCCAAACATACACATTTTATGAATCTCATTTGACGAATCTTACTTTAGTACGTTTGGCGGATACGCTCGCTTATAGGTATAATTTGTTTGGCACCGACTTCAAAAAGTAATAATTTCATGTTAATATTTAGTCGTTGTAACTAAATAAGATAATAATTATTTTATACCGGTAAATCACTCGTATCCATAATAAGCATTAATTTAACAGGGAATAGCAGGGAATTGGACAAAAATTAAAACAGAGCTTATTGAATGGGCCAGTCGATTAATTTCGACTTCCTCAGTGGCTCATTCTATCACTCTTTGTCAAAAGAGCGTAGTGGAATTGTCTGACAAAGAGTGATAGAATGAGCCACTGAGGAAGTCGAAATTAATCGACTGGCCTATCTAATAAAAACTCTTGTTTTTAATTTTGTCCAATTCTCGCTATTCCTGTTAATTAATTATTTTATACCTTTTAGTGTATTTTATTTGTTGCATTTAATTTTTGAAGTCTGTTTTATGGTATACTTGTTGGTGCGATTCCACGGTAATCTCGGGGTGGGGGATTCAAGAGCCAGGGGTCTTCTTTTGGTTGCCTGTTTGACAATGTTCATGGTGGATTGGGGGCAAATTTCGAAATGGATTTAAAGAAAATTATCGCATTGTCTACTTTGAGTCAATTGGGGTTGATGATGGCCATCTTGGGGTTAGTTCCCGGAGTTAGCCTTTTCCATTTAATTACGCACGCTTTGTTAAATATTCTGTTTATGTGTGCTGAATTGCATTCTTAAAATTATTTTATTTTCTCTTTTTAGTGATGTTATTAATAAGGATCATAATATCAGAACTTGACCAAATTAATATGCACTATACTCTTTCCAATACAAAAAATCATCGAAATTGGTTCATAAACAAAGGAGTTAGGCCTGAACAAACCTAACACAAAAGGTCTAATACCAATGAAAAAAACGGGACTAATCGGAAGCTATAATTGAACCTTTTCGATGCAAAAAAATTTTCAAAATCGGTTCAAATTGGCGGAGATATAAGGTAACATAGACACAAAAAAAAAATCAGTCGAATAGAGAACCTCCTCCTTTTTTGAAGTCAGTTTTCGTTTTCAATTAGTTTCCAAAGATCGTTTATAAATTCAGAATATCGAATTGCGGGTATATTGGATATTCAATATGTGATCCACATCCTCCACCCGATCGGGGCAATTATGACAGAAGGGTTCCGGGCATAAATTAGCTTAAGTTAAGCAGTTGCGTTAAACCATGGTATAAAGAGACCAGGTATGTCAGCGAGCATGTAGTTTTCAGTCCTTGTCGCTTTTGTGACGTCGCCAGGTTGAAAATTCACTTGCCCTGACGACCACTATATTATTATCGTATTTTTCTCTCAAACGGCCAAGACGTTTCTGATCATTTAGGTGTCGATCGATTGGTAGAAATTTAGAGATATAGGTTAAAATGCCTAATCATTAATCGAGGAGTATAAGTTCTAAAGGGTCTAAAAAGCTACTTTAGGATATTTTGGAGTTATACCATAGATACTTTAATTTTATTAATTTATGTAAAGACTAAAGTTAAATATTGATAAATAGATTATTAAAATAAATTATAAATATTAATAGATTATTAAATTTTTAAAAGGAATCGAATCAAGAGTAAGTATAAATCTTTATTAATGTAAAAAAGTATAATAAAAATTTATAAAAATACAAAACAAATAATGTTTTAACCTCATTATTTACTATAACATTCATGAAAAAAATTCTACCCTTAAATAATACATTTTAACAATAGGTACTTACATTTTATTATTTTATTTTACAATTAGTACCTAAATTTCGATATTTTTCGGTTCATCTTTCTTTTTTGGAGTTTCCAAAAGTGTTTTTACGATTAATATCTTCCTCAGTCTGGATAAACAAAGAAGTATGAAGTACTTTGAAGAATGTAATTATATCTTTAGGTACTTTGTCCTTCGTTTTTCAGACAATTCTTAAATAAATTATTTCCACTTGACAGGCCTTCCCTATGCATATTATTAAATCCATTTTCTATTATTTTAGTTGCATGTAGCATATTTTCATTTGGATATAACAGATTTCCTTGATATAAAAGTTAGCCAATTTTGAGATGATTCGTCTATTTCTATAGTTTTTTCATAATCCTAAATCATATTTTCTTCCAAATCTATGAGCTGGATATCAGCTATGTATATTAAAGCACCTAATGAACCATTTCTTTTGGCTTCAAAAGTTTGTAATAATTATGATTTGCTATGTCTCCTCATAATCTGATTCGTCAGGCTCAACAAACATATAATCCATTACAATACTATTTTCGGTAGCTTCACCATTAGTAAAATTTAGGGAACGCGGTGTTGGTTTATAGTGAAACATTGTTAAATTAAATTAGGTTGGAGTTGCATTCTATAGTTTATTGCCTTCCTCTTATTACACATACATAATTTTCGGCAACTTCCAAGTATAAATATCTTTTCTTTGTCCCAGCCCTTTGTCCCTACATCTGTTCATTCGGCTTTCTAAAGCCATTCCATCCTTCTGATAATTCTTTCATATTTACACTATGCCATAAATAAGTGTCCATCATATTAAAATTAAAATAAATTCTGTTCAAAATATCATGTTATCTTTAGTCATGTTCTCCTGACGATGAGTTAAGAGCTCGAAATATATAGAGTAAACTAAAAAAATCTTTGCATTTTAATTTTTCTCCTTGTGAAACACCACCAACTCCAACCTAATTTAATTTCAATTAATAGTGTCTCCAATATTTAATGTGTCTGTTAATTGTTAAAGACGCTCTGCGTTAGACAAATTTCTTGATTGCTTCAGATTCATTCCCTGCTTCTAGTGGTTGAAGCAAACATTATTTCATTGTTTCTTCGGTATTTTGCTTGAGGCAAAAACTGAGGCAGAATTCTTTCCCAAAATGTACCATTTAAGATGATAAACGAAGTCTAACAGTTTTTGTTATTTTTCAAAATTGGTTCCAAAAGATTTTTTCTGGGCAACCGGAAAACTTATTTCGGGAGTTTAATGTCAAACCAATCGCTAAAAAATTCTGTAACAATATTCAGATGCTCTTTCCCACGATGAATTGATTGGCATAAACCCACGTTCCCCAAGATATTTTATTGCTTTTGAAGACGAATTTGATAAGAGTTGTACTGCTGGTCTAACTCTCTGTCGTTGTGCTCCTTTACAATAACAAATAAACAAGAATAGTGCAAATATAACAAACAAATAACAATTAAAAATGGAATTTTATTTTATTTTATTTAACAGAACAAAATCGTGTGAATCGTGGAACAAACCATTAATACCTATTTACCAATTTAACACTGTACAGCAAGCAGGCATAAAACCAACCCTGCTGACATCACTGCGCAGTAGAAACGAAAAATGGCCAAGCTCCTGACATACCGGTTCTAGGTGTATCGTGCGTTAAACCAGGCTTTTAGGTCGGCTATTGTGTCGCAAAGTAAATGCCAATACTAACCAAGGTAGATGGAAGATCGTTTGGTAAATGTCCATATGCGCTGTACAAGGTTTCTACAGGTCGCAGTAAATTTTTACCAAGTAACAATTTTTACTTTATCCAATGCAAAGCATGGGTAAAGTATTGTAATCGCCTTTGGGCAAGCGTGGCTCAAAGGGTCCTCAGGTAAAGACTACGGAACCCATGGACTCAATTAAAGTCACAAATTGTAGTGTTCAATTAGGTTTAATATTAGCACGTGGCGGTTTTGCCAAAATTACATGGGGTCTCGTCGAGAGGCCAAAAGTGAGATTTTTTTCATTTAGTGCGTGCGGTGGATGGATGTATGTATGGATGGATGTATGTTATCGCTTTTATGGCCCACGATTTTTCCACACCGTTGCACCGATCGAAATGAAATTGAAACCTACCATTAGTTTAACAAAATGAAGCGCTGATTGAAGTGGCAAGCATATCGGCCCACAAACATTAGTACTTTATATCAACAAGTACTTTTTTAGATTTTTCAAATATCTTGAAATGACTTTGCACTAATTTTGATGAAATTTAATATCCTAATTAAGTACCTTGGGGACCACAAAAAAGGTTAAATAAAGCTTTAGTAAAATTATATTTTAGTACTTTTACTCTAGAGTAAGATGGTACTTTTTTTAATTTTTTAAATTTTTAAAATTTATTCATTTGAAAGTTTTAATATAGCTCATTTAGCCTTGCTTAAGTAAGAATGGATAGGCTTCTTCTGCAGTACTAAAAATTTGGGAGGAATTTTTAGTGAACTAACCGCGTTGTTTTCTTATCCGTTACCTTTGCTGAAGACAGAGAAATCGATTTTAAAACCAAAAATAAAGGATTACCTCATCTAGTACTTGAGGAATAATCATTCTATATTGATTTTGACGCTCGGTTTTTATTAGTAACCATTGCTGAAGACATAGAGAAATCGATTTTAACCAAAAATAGCGATTGATTCTCATCTAGTTCTTGAGGAATAATCATTCTATATTGATTTTTGACGTTTCGGTTTATTAGTAACCATTGCTGAAGACATAGAGAAAGAAGTGTCGCGATTGAATTCGTCTGCCAGGGGAGGGGGGGGGGGGGCAGAGACGCCGCACACACACACACACACACACACACACACATAGAACTTTATTTTAAAATTTTTTAAAAAATAAATGTTTTTTTTTCAATTTTTTTTTGCCAGGCACGGGCCTCTATTGGGGGAGTCGCCTCCCCCTCTGGATCCGCCCTTGATTAGCATATGTATGTTAGTGGCTTGCCATTAATGGAAATTAAATGCTCTAGACGTATGTAAAATGAAATAATCAGAATAGAGGTGTTTGATTATAATTATTTTTTCGTAAAAATAGTTTTATTATTGACTGGATATTGATGAGGCAGTCCAAAAAAAGAAGATAATTTATACTATACGTTTCGGAGGATAACGTCGGTTTTTGAATAAAAAGATAGTATAAATTATCTTTTTTTTATTGGACTGCCTCATCAATATCCACTCATTTTCACTTATCAGTCAGTCTCCAAAAATTACTCCAATCTTATAGTTTTATTATATTAGATTTCTAATTTAATTAAATTAAACACCCCACTTTGCATTAAAAAATTATTATAAATACTTCACAGTAAAATCTCTATAAAATCATTTAAAACATGAGATTTTCTGCATTTTTGATCCAGAAAACGTAAAGCAAGAAAGCCTAAAATCTAATCAGCCTACCACATTGGAAATGCAAATATTTTACCTGGAGAACGAACTTTCAACTACTTTTCGTTCTTAAGTTATCGTGGGTATCTGTATCAGGAAAAAAAATCATGCTTAAAAATCATTTTGCTACACGTTTATTTATTTATTAAATTAAAAATAAGATTATAGAAATTATAGAGAATTAAAAACGAAGCCGGCCTGATCCCTGGTATGAAATAAAGTAAAAATAGTTTTTTAATGAAATTGTAATCTTGAAAAATTTTAATTTAAATCTTAACAATCTTCAATACTTCGTTATTATGATAATAAATTAGAAATTACACACTATAGCGTAGATGAAACTGCAAGCGATATAGATATAAATATAATAAATTCTTGATCTCAGTTCGAAATTTATCATTTAGCCGCTAGGCATCAGAGCCACCTGCCGAGCAGAATATATAAACTTTCGCTTACCATGGCTTTAGATGACATTTACCGGTCGACAGAGCCGAGTAAACAAAAGACACGGTAAACGAGTTGTTTTCCGAGAATTTTTGGCTTGAACAACGCACATTTGCGAAATCGGCCGGTAAACAAGCTATTTACCATTACCAAGGCCTAAACATAGCGACATACAACCGGGCCTTAGAATTGATCACTATATATATCAAGATAACAACAGTTAGCTCTTAACCGTTTGAAATGTAAATCTTGCATAAAACTTCTTTTTCGACCGACCGCCA
Source organism: Forficula auricularia (assembly GCA_024734495.1). Classification (NCBI taxonomy): domain Eukaryota; kingdom Metazoa; phylum Arthropoda; class Insecta; order Dermaptera; family Forficulidae; genus Forficula; species Forficula auricularia. The sequence goes on along the minus strand of JALMQS010000152.1, from coordinate 1,647 downwards.
TTTTCTATTTAACCCTGCATTTATTTTTCTTGTCTGGGTTTCTCGAATAACCATTGGTTCTTTATTTGACTGCGCCTCCAGATATCAGATAACAAATTGGTCAATAAATGCTTATAGAGGGAAAGTAAGTCGTTCATATTGGCTAGAAAAAGGACGGAAGTAATAAAGATAACGAAAAAGTGCCGGCAAAATAAGAGAAAAATGGCGAAATAAGTAATGGTATATGGTATGATGAAATTATTACATGAAATCACTTTTTGAAGTCGGTGTCAAACAAACTATATAAGCGAGCTTAGGCGATGTCTTCATTACCCGCCAAACGTACTAAGATTCGTCGAGTGCGATTCATTAAATGTATATGTTTGGCATCGACTTCAAAAAGTGATTTCATGTTAATATTTAGTCGTTTAGTTGTAACTAAATCGGATAATTATTTTATACCTTTTAGTGCATTTTATTTTATTTTTGAGTTCTTATTATTTTATTTGTTGCATTTAAAATCATTTTAATTATTTCATATTTTCGTGTCTTTTTCTTTTATTCCTCCATATTAGTCGTTACAACGTCGGCGCCATTGATCTTACATTCCCTCCACTAAAAATAATCGCCCAAATATGTTTGTTTTTTTATTTTTTATCAAAACTACGAGGTAAATAATTTCAATTTTTTTTAAGTTACTCCGAATATATTATTCTAACAAATATTAGTTTTTCATCAAGATGGAGAAAGTCCTTCAATGAAAAGAAATAAAATAATGATCATTTTCCCACCCTTTCTTTCCCCAATCTACCCTATGTGAAAAATGTCATTTTTAATTGCAATTATTTCATGTTTGGTGTGGTAAATCGTCTTCAAATTTTAACAGTGTGTTTATTATGCTTTTAAAGACTTATATTCCAAGTTTCGAAGACTTCTTGAATTTTTGCAAAAAAAAAAAAAAACAGTCGAGCGTTGCTCGGAAATTTCTTTTGTTAGTTAAAAAAGCGGTATATTAATATAATTACTCATTTTAAATTCAGATAAAATGGTTGATTTCTATTTAAAGATTAAATAAAATTGAAAAAAAGTTGAGAAAATATTTTCAAATATATGTTAATTTTCTACTAGTAACAAAGAATAACCTTGTTATAATCAGAGGTAGAGCAGTTATCAGGATATAGTTATCGGGACCGAACACATTACGTGCCTCATATGGAGAATAGATTAAAAAAATATTAAAACTAATCAACGTGGAAGGAAAGCGAGGTAGTAGTGGTCAAAGTAGAATCATGTTGTCTTCTTGGCTTGTTCTCTTGTTGGCGTGTTTTCTGGTTGGTCTCAGTGATGGTCAGGTTTGCGGGGATGAACTAAACAATCTCACAGTCAAAGCTTTTAATCCAAATGTTTTTAATAACGTACGTATTACCAGATATAGTAATTGAAAAGATTTAGTTCGACAACAGTAATATAGTTGATATTTAATATATTATGAATACCGTTGCTCTGTAATTTTTTGCTTTCGATTCAATTCAATTCATACCAATGAAAAATGAAAAAGTTTTGTCCAAAATCGTTTAGATTTTATTTTCATTTAACATTTCAACTACGTAGTTGGGGGGACGGGTTTCCCATTGAAAACTACAATACTTTCCCTTTTGAGTATTTTAT